>CAUYON010193571.1:0-10342 GCA_963573935.1 Arctocebus calabarensis | reverse complement strand
AGCTCACAGCAACCTCCAATTCCTGGGCTCAAGCGAGTCTCTTGCCTCCACCTCCCAAGTAGCTGGGATCACAGGCGCCCACCACAACGCCTGGCCATTTTTTGGTTGCAGCCGTCATTGTTGTTAGGCGGGCCCAGGCTGGATTCGAACCCGCCAGCTTAGGTGTATGTGGCTGGCGCCTTAGCCCATTGAGCCACAGGTGCCGAGCCCCATTTAAAATTTTTTTAATTAGCCAAGTATGGCGGTACATGTCTATAGTGCCAGCTACTCAGGAGGCTGAGGTAGGAGGATCACTTGAGCCCAGGAGTTCAAGACTGCAGTGAACTGTGATCATACCACTGCACCCAACTCCAACCTGGGTGACAATGGAGACTCTGTCTCTTAAAAAAAAAATTACTCCAAAACTTAGTAGCTTAAGCAACATTTATTATCCCATCTGAGGGAGACTTAGGGTACCTCTGGCTCAGTCTCACACAGGGCTGCAATCAGTATCAGCCAGGGCTATAGTCATTTCAAGGCTCAAGATTGTGGAACGATCTGCTTCCAAGCTCGCTCATGTGAGCTGTCTATAGGCTGTCTATAGGCTTCAGAAGATCCACTTCCGAGCATGCTGTTGACTGAGGACCTCTGGTCCTTGCATGCTGTTGACTGGAAATATTAGTTCCTTGCCGTGTAGGTGTCTCCATAGGCCAGATCATAGCAACTGGCTTCCCTTGGGGAAAGCAAGCTTCCTATGGAGCAAGAAAAGGTGAACAACATAGAAGTCTGAGACTTTTATAACCTAATTTCAGAAATGACATCCTTGTCACATTTGCCATATTTTCTTCATTAGAGGCAAGTACCTAGATTAGCCTATGCTCAAAAGGAAAGGATTATATGAGGGCACAGAAACTAGGGGGCAGGCCAGATAAGAACCAGCACTTTCTTGGACCCCTTCTTTTCCCTTTCATCACCAGCATTAGGAGTTGGTTTTCTCTGGAGAGGCCATTTTTCAGAAGGAAATAGTTTGTGTCCTTTCACAATAGTGGCAATGCCCCAAGTAGTGAACAGAAATCTAGTGGGTTTTGGACAAGAGATTTTGAGATTTCCTTTGTTCTTTCACTGTGTGGTCCCAGAGGGCTGCAACCATCCATAGAGGGGCTTCCCAGGGTCTTTTGCAGTAGCTGGAGAGGGGGACATAATGATTGACAGTCAGAAACTAAGACGAGGGACAGAAGCACAAATGTAGGAGGGGAAAATGAAACAGAGGCACAGGCTAGGGCTGTGAGGGCACCAGCAGCTGCAAAGTGACCTTGAGGAACCCTCTATCTCTCTCTGGGCTGTATTTCTTTCATTTAGTCATTCATTTACTCATGTTGGTAGTCAATTAATATTTATTGATTATCCATTACATGCTGAACACTATCGTAAGTGCTGGGGATATGGCAGTGAACAAGGCTGCTAAAATCCCTGCTCTTAAGGTTCTAATAATCAAATCAGGGGAGACATAGATAATAAGTTAAAAATAGATAAGCTAATTCAGAAGTGGCATGTGCTACAAAGAAAATAAAGCAGGGGGCCTGGTGCTAAATCCTAGCACTTTGGGAGGTCGAGGTGAGTGGATCACCTGAGCTCAGGAGTTCGAGACCAGCCTGAACAAGAGTGAAAATCTGTCTCTACCAAAAAAGAAAAGAAAAACTATCTGGGTGTTGTGGTGGGTGCCTGTAGTCCCAACTACTCAGGAGGATGAGGCAGAGATCACTGGAATCCAGGAGTTTGAGATTGCTGTGAGCTATGATAATGCCACAGCACTCTACCCAGGGTGACAGAGTGAGGCTTTGTCTCAAAAGAAAAAAAAGAAAAGAAAAGAAGTGAAAGTTGGAAGAGGGTACTACTTTTCTAGAGAATTCAAGGAAAGGGTCTTTAAGGAGTTGTCGTTCAGGACTGAGACTGGATGTCAAGAGGGAGTCAGTCATGCAAAGATCTAGGGTAAGACTATCCCAGGGCGAGGCAATGTCATGTGCAAAGGCCCAGGGGTAGGATAAAGCTAAATGTGTTTGAGAATTAGGAAGCAGGCCAATGTGACTGGAGCACAATGAGGAAAAAAAGAAAGATGAAGTCTGAGGAAGGGCCAGAGAAAGCCATGTGAAGGATGTGAGATTCTTCCTGTGAATGCAAGAATTTTAAACAGGGAAATGCACTGATTTTTAAAATTCAGTTTTAAGGGCGGCACCTGTGGCTCAGTGAGCAGGGTGCTGACCCCATATATGGAGGGTGGCAAGTTCGAACTTGGCTCTGGCTAAACTGCAACAAAAAAATAGCTGGGCGTTGGGGCGGGCACCTGTACTCCCAGCTACTCAGGAGGCTGAGGCAAGAGAATCGCCTAAGCCCAAGAGCTGGAGGTTGCTGTGAGCAGTGATGCCAGGGCATTCTACCGGGGGCGAAAGAAGAGAATCTGTCTCCAAAAAAAAAAATCATTTTTAAAATATCTATAGAGGATAGCCAGGCGTTGTGGCAGGTACCTGTAATTCCAGCTACTTGGGAGGCTGAGGCAAGAGAATCGCTTGAGCCCAAGAGTTTGAGGTTGCTGTGAGCAATGATGCCACAGTACTCTACTGAGGGTGACAAAGTAAGACTCTGTCTCTAAATAAATAAATAAATAATATCTATAGAGGAGGGTCTATCTCAAATGCCATCCTAGGCACTTAGGAAAAGAAAGGGAATAAATAAAAATGCTTACATTTTAGTGGGCGGTGTAGGGAGAAAAGGTTAAGACAAGAAAAGAGGAATTGAGAGAGTCAGAGAGGAGAAGCTAGAATTTAAAATAGGGCGGTCTGGGTTTGAGTCCTGATCAAACAAAACAAAACAAGTAAAATAGAGTGGTCAAGGTAAGTTCAAGGAAGAGGACATCTGAGCAAAGACTTTAAGGAGATGAGTTCCAAGAAAGGGAAGAGCCACTGCAAAGACCCCAGGGCAGGAGTAAGCCTGTAGTATCTGAGCCAGGAGGCTGGTGTGGCTGGAGGGAATGAGCTGGGGAAAGGTAGCAGCAGATGAGGGTCAGAGAGATGAGCAAGGGCCAGACCTTATGAACCACAGTAAGGGCTTTGCCTTTTTCCCGTGAATCTGGGAGCCTGACATTTTAAAAGGATCAAATTGTTCAGGGCTGAGAGTGGAAGCTGGAAAGTGATAAGAAGTGCTTTACAGATGGAGCAGATGGATGTGCTCATCGATTGGAAGTGGGAAGACACTGAGATTCTGGGCTTGAGCAATTAGTGTTTGGTAGGACCAAGGACCAGGAAAGACCGGAAGAGGAGTGGTTTGAGGGTTGCATGTATTGCAGGGCTGGGTCAGGAGCCCTATTTTGGCCATGTTGGATTTGAGCTACTGTTTGACATCCAACTAATTAATAAGAGTTTGTAGATTGGAGAAAGGTCAGGACTGGATATATAGATTTGGGGGCCATCAGTGGACAATGGGGACAGGCAAGATGACCCTGAGGACCCACGCAGCCTGTGCCTCCATAAGGGCCTCCTCTCCTTGTGTACCCAGAGCTCTCAGCCTGACTCTCCTTCCCCCACCCCTCTTCAAATGCTTCTTCCTCTAGGAAGCCTCCTGTAATCTTTGAAGATAAATGACCTCCCTTTTCTCAGGATCCTCACACCTTTCCTCTGCCACCTACCAGCATCTATCATTTTCCTTCTTGTGTTGGCTGTGCATTCCTATCCTCTCAGCACTTACAAAAATTGATTCAAAATGTGGAAACAACCTAAATGCCCACCAACCCAGGAATGGATTAACAAGCTGTGGTATATGTGTACCATGGAATACTTTTCAGCCACTAAAAAAGATGGAGACTTTACATCTCTTGTATTAACCTGGACGGAGGTGGAACACATTCTTCTTAGTAAAGCATCACAAGAATGGAGAATCCAGAATCCAGTGTACTCTATTCTAATATAAAGGCAGCAGATGAGCTAATACAAGAGGGGGTAGAGGAGTGAGCAAGTAGGGAGAGGGGAGGCGGGAGGGACATGGGGGTCATGGTGTATGGCACACTTCCTGGGGACAGGACGCAATTATAAGAGGAACTTTATCTAACAAATGTGATCAGTGTAATCTAATTTTTTCCTTTTTTGAGACAGAATCTCACTATGTTGCCCTCGGTAGAGTACCATGGTGTCACAGCTCACAGCAACCTCAAACTCTTGGGCTTAAGAGATTCGCCTCAGCCTCCCAAGTAGCTTGGACTACAGGTGCCTGCCACAATGCCCGGCTATTTTTTGGTTATAGTTGTCATTGTTATTTGGCAGACCCAGGCTAGGTTTGAACCCACCAGCCCCAGTGTATGTGGCTGGCACCCAAGCCACTGAGCTACAAACTACAAGCCCATAACCTAATTCTTTGTATCCTCAATGAATCCCAAACAATAATAAAAAAAAAAAGGATAGAAAATTAAAAAGTGTGCAATTTAAAATTACATACCAACTTTATGGACAAAAAAGGTACCATCTATAATCCACCCCATGTATATGTATGTGTATATACATATTGATAAACATTGCATGCATAACATAGATATGTGTAAGAGAAAAGCATACGTTCACCAAAAGACACAGAGAAGAATGTTCACATTAGCAATATTCATAACAGTAGAAAACCGGAAACAGCCCAATGGCTCATCAACCATAGAATGAATAAATTGTGAAATATTGGGCAGAACCTGTAGCTCAGTGGGTAGGGCACTGGCCACATATACCGAGGCTAGCAGATTCGAACCTGGCCTGGACCAGCTAAAACAAAACAACAAAAAAATAGCGGGGGCGCACCTGTGGCTCAAAGGATTAGGGCGCTGGCCCCATATGCCAGAGGTGGCAGGTTCAAACCCAGCCCCGGCCAAAAACCTGGAAAAAAAAAAATAGCTGGGCGTTGTGGGAGGTGCCTGTAGTTCCAGCTACTTGGGAGGCTGAGACAAGAGAATTGCTTAAGACCAAAAGTTGGAGGTTGCTGTGAGCTGTGATGCCATCGTACTCTACCCAGGGTAATAGCTTGAGACTCTGTCTCAAAAGAAAAAAATCCGGTGGAATATTTTATGCAAGTTAATGCCACATGGCCATGATAATGAACCAAATACAACTCTCTGGAATAATGTGAATAAACTTCACAAGCATAATGTTGGCATATATAAACTAGAGACAAAAGAGGAGACAGTTTGTATAATCCACTTATACAGAGTTCAAAATAGAAAAAATAATATATAGGGTTTAAAAATCAAGATAAGGCCAGGGTGGTGGCTCACACCTGTAATCCTACCACTCTGGGAGGCTGAGGCAGGTGTATTGCTTGAACACAGGAGTTCCTGATCAGCCTGAGCAAGAGCGAGACCCCATCTCTACTAAAAATAGAAAAACTAGCTGGGTGCAGTGGTGCATGCCTCTAGTTTCAGCTACTCGGGAGGCTGAGGCAAAAGATTGCTCAAGCCCAAGAGTTTGAGTTTGCTGTGAGCTATGATGACACCATAGCACTCTACCAAGGGCAACACAGTGAGATTCTGTCTCAAATAAATAAATAAATAGGGCAGCGCCTGTGGCTCAAAGAAGTAGGGTGCTGGCCCCATATGCTGGAGGTGGTGGGTTCAAACCCAGCCCCGGCCCAAAACTGCAAAACAAACAAATAAAAGTCAAGATAGTGGTTACAGTTGGGGGTCAGCCCCAGGAATGGTACAAGAGGGCCTTTCTAGGGTGCTATTCTTTTCTTGATCTTTGTGGTAGTTACATAAATGTATGCATAAATGTATGAAAATTCACTGAGCTATACATTAATGATTTGAGCTGTTTTCCGTTATTACTGTTATACATTAGTTAAGGGGGCTGAATGTAAGGAATGGCTCGCAGTCCCTGGCACATAGTAAGCGCTCAGTAAATGTTAGCTATCAAAATCAATCAAACTGATGACTTGCCCCCAAGAGAAAGCCATTAACAATCAGAACCATGGACAGATCAGAGCCTGCGCTCAGGGAAGGCTGAAAGAAAAGGAAGAGAGAGACCTTAGGTCTGATGTAGGGGATCTGAGACAGGAAGGAATCTGAGACCTTTCCTCTTGGATTGGTGGTTCAGTGCCTCTAAGGGAATTTCCATCCTGCAGAAAAAAGATTACTCCTTGGGGACTGTGAGTGTCTGTGTGTGTGTGTGTGTTCATGCAGAAATTCATTCCATCTTAAAAGGTCTACAGTCCTTTGTTTTTCTAAGCCAATGAATGCTGAAATCTCCCCCAGAGAGGTCAGCCCTGGATCTATCATATCCAATAGCACGCCAGGCTCTTGCAAGCTTTTCTCCCTGTCTTGGACTTGTATTAGGGGACGGGGAAAAGATTCCAATCAGGGTAAAAACAACCTATGACTAAAGATCTCCCAATCATGCCCAGACTCCCTGGGGTTGGCCTGCACTCAATTTCTACAATCGGTTCTATGGAGAATTCATAATTCAGCCTCTGACGCTCTGTCTTCTGAGTTAGGTCCTAACAGAAAACTTCTCCAAGGAGTACTCTTCTGGGTGGTTCCTGGGTTAGAGGTTCACCTTCTACTCAGGAGTTTCACCTCCTGGGGTTTTCTGCTTCTATTCTATGATAGCCACCACCAGCAGCTCTCACTATTAAAACAGTGCTCAAGGGCCTCCAAGGTCTGGGATGAGCCTGGAAGGATTTGGAAGCCTCTTTAAACAAACCAATCCCACCCCATCACCTTTGTTAGCTTTGCAAGGCTCATATCTCAGTGGCCACCAGGTTTCACGTCTGACTGTGATTCAGACACTCAACACACAGAGAGGGTGTTGTGACCTCCTGAATTTAGTAGCCTCCATTAGCTGACACCCCTTGCTCCTTCTCCACCAGGGCTGCCTCCCTGCAACCCTGCCAGATGAGTCTCTGGCTTGCCAGCTTCCCTGAACTGAGGGCTGCTGTCTGGTGGGTAATTGGCCTGGGAAGCCCAAAGGGAGGGGTGGGGGAGGGGGAGCCCCAGGTGCTGCGGGAAGTGGAGCTGTTGATTAAGTGCCTCCTTCTCTCAGCCTGAGACTGGGGAGCAGCAGCTATTAAAGGAGACAAGACCAGGTTTGACCCTTTCCTGGAGATCACGGGTCCGCAGGGCATTGCTCTAATAGCTGCAGGGGTTGTAGGCACTCCTGTTGCCAGCACTTCACTCTTCCTCTCTATATGTTAAGGGTTTCCTCAGAGGACAGGGTTTGTTCTGTCCTCTGAGCTGGCAGTCTGAACCACTCGGGTGAGTGAAGCCAGTTATGGAACCTGTGTGACCAGGCCCCCTTTGAGAAGCCCTTCTAGGAGTCCCTGGGAGAAAGGGCCCAGGAGAGGGGGAAGTAACCTCCAGCCCCAGTTCAAAGGGGTGAGAAGATAGTGAGGATCAAGAAAATCCCTCAGGGCAGTGCCTGTGGCTCAAAGGAGGAGGGCACCGGCCCCATATGCCGGAGGTGACGGGTTCAAACCCAGCCCCCAAAAACTGCAAAAAAAAAAAAAAAGAAAAGAAAAGAAAGAAAGAAAATCCCTTGAAGGGTCAGTGGTCAGACGGTTGTGATAAAGCAATAATGTCCCCTTGACAGTCCCTAGCCCAGGGCTTGGTCCTGAGAAGCTAGGTTACATGAACTGTAACAACCACACATCAGAAATGTTTCATCTATAGATTGTTTAAGCTCGGTCCCCACCAGCAGGAGCAGCATCACCTGGGAACTTGTTGAACATGCAAATTCTCAGCACTCCCTTCCCCCAGATCTACTGAATCAGAAATCTAGGGGCTGGATCCAGTAATCTACAAGCTCTTTAGGTGATTCTGATATGCACTTACCTTTGAGAACTAGTATTGTTACTAGTATAATCTGACAGAACTCCATGATTGGTGTGCTCAGTAAACTGTATTTGAAAGTTCACTTATTGAATTATTTATTAATACCTTCTGTGCTACACCCCTGTTGAGCCTCACAAAAGGAGCCCAAAGTAGGGTAAATTATAGTCCCATCCTCCGGGCAGATTGGCCAGTGAGCACAGACAAGGCAGAGAAAGCTCCAAGGAGCTAATCTCTCTGGCCAGGGAGAATACTGAGGGCTTTCCAGAGGAAGTGACAGGAATGAGGGGTTCCAGGAACATCTTTCTTTCTTTTTTCTTTTTTTGAGACAGAGTCTCCTTTTGTCACTCTGGGTAGAGTGCTGTGGCATCATAGCTCACAGCAATCTCAAACTCTAACTCCTGAGCTCAAGGAATCTACCCACCTTGGCGCTGGGACTATAGGTGTGAGCCACCATGTGCTGGCCTGATTGTTTTTTCTTTTTGAGACAGAGTCTCATTTTGTGGCCCTGGGTAGAATGCCCTAGCATCATAGTTCATAGCAACCTCAGACTTTTGGGTTCAAGTGATCCTCTTGCCTCAGTCTCCCAAGTAGTTGGGCCTATAGGCACCTGCCCCAAAGCCCGGCTATTTTTGGAGACAGGGTCTTGCTCTTGCTTAGGCTAGTCTCGAACTTCTGAGTTCAGGTGATCTACCCACCTTGGCCTTCCAGAGTGCTAGGATTACAGGCATGAGCCACTGCACCTGGCCCCAGGAACATCTTTCTAAAAGTAAAATCTAACATTTATATATGTATGTATGTATGTATGTATGTCTTGGGACAGAGTCTCACTCAGGATAGCCTTGGTGACAAAAATAATTATTATAGATAATATATACTAATACATACATATATATGTTTTATATATATATATATATTAGTGCTTTCATTTACATAAAACCTGGTACAGAGGATACAGTGCTGAGCATTCAGGAGCCTCTTGCCATGTGCTTGCTGGCTTGACAGTTCTGGTATATGTGCTTTGAATTCAGTTGTCATCTGTTAAAGTGTTCAGTATGCCAAGCTAAGTCTTAGCATTGTAAGTTGTTTCTGAATTGGGGTATAGTTTATTAATTCTGAAGAATCCTGAGGGTACATGAAAAGGTGCTCAAAGGCTGGGCACAATGGCTCACCCCTATAATCCCAATGCTCTGGGAGGCCAAGGCAGGTAGGTCATTTAAAGCCAAGAGTTCAAGACCAGCGTGAGCAATACAGTGAGACCCCATCTCTACAAAAAATTTAGAAGAATTAGCTGGGCATGGTGGCTCACGTCTTTAGTCCCAGCTACTCAGGAAGCTAAGGCAGGATTGCTGGAGCTCAGGATTTGGGGGTTACACTGAGCTTTGACTGCACCACTGCATTCTATCCTGAGCAATAGAGCAAGACCTTGTCTCTTAAAAAAAGTATTAGTTGGCTCAGCGCCTGTGGCTCAAGCGGCTAAGGTGCCAGCCACATATACCTGAGCTGGCGGGTTTGAATCCAGCCCAGGCCCGCCAAACAACAATGATGGCTGGGACTAAAAAATAGCCAGGCATTTTTTAGGCACCTGTTGTCCCAGGTACTTGGGAGGTGGAGGCAGGAGAATTGCTTGAGCCCAGGAGTTGGAGGTTGCTGTGAGCTGTGATGCCACAGCACTCTACCCATGGCGATAGCTTGAGGCTCTGTCTGAAAAAAAAAAAGTATTAGTTGATTAGCCCACATCATAAAATCCCTAAACCAAAGATGTTGGTGTGGATGTGGAGAAAAGGGAAGACCTCTACCTTGCTAGTGGGAATGCAAACTAATATGGTCCTTTTGGAAAGATGTTTGGAGAATACTCAGAGATCTAAAAATAGACCTGCCATTTGATCCTATTATTCCTCTACTAGGTATGTATCCAGAAGACCAAAAACCACATTGTAACAAAGATATCTGTATCAGAATGTTTATTGCAGCCCAATTCATAATTTCTAAGTCATGGAAAAAGCCTAAGTGCCCATCAACCCATGAATGGATTAACAAATTGTGATATATGTACACCATGGAATATTATGCAGCCTTAAAGAAAGATGGAGACTTTACCTCTTTCATGTTTACATGGATGGAACTGGAAAATATTCTACTTAGCAAAGTATCTCAAGAATGGAAGAAAAGTATCCAATGTACTCAGCCCTACTATGAAACTAATTTATAACTTTCATATGAAAGCTATAACCCAATTACAGCACAAGAATATGGGGAAAGGGGCAAGGGAGGGGAGGGGAAGGGGGAGGATGGTTGGAGGGAGAGTAATTGGTGGGACCACACCTATAGTCCATCTTAGAAGGGTACAGGTGAAACTTACTAAATGTAGAATATAAATGTCTGAACACAATAACTAAGAAAATGCCATGAAAGCTATGTTAACCAGTTTGATGAAAATATTTCAAATTCTATATAAAACCAGCACATTGTACCCCACTATAGCATTAATGTACACAGCTATGTTTTATTTATTTATTT
>CAUYON010193570.1:0-10196 GCA_963573935.1 Arctocebus calabarensis | reverse complement strand
GCCCTTGGTAGAGTGCCGTGGAGTCACACAGCTCACAGCAACCTCCAACTCCTGGGCTTAGGCGATTCTCTTGCCTCAGCCTCCTGAGTAGCTGGGACTACAGGAGCCTACCAACACTCCCGGCTCTTTTTGTTTTGCAATTTGGCTGAGGCTGGGTTTGAACCCGCCACCTTTAGTATATGGGGCCAGCACCCTACTCGATGAGCCACAGGCGCCGCCCAAGAGCCTTTCAATTAACCCCCACCCCAGCCCTGATTAGAAGAGCCCTCGTCCACCAACTACACCTCATTTATTAGGCATGAGCCCAGGATTACGCACATGCTGCCTTATCAAGGAAAAGCAGCTTTTGGAAATAATGGGAATAACTTTTGGATCTGTTAATACTTTAGGAGCCCTGAGTTTAGGGCCACTTACACAGATTTTTCACACCTCACTTTAACCCTGAGACTCTATAAGAGCTATTTTATGAACAGATGTTTGGATGAGGCAGCCCTACGAAATGTACTACTGAGGATGTTATTCTATTTATTAAACAGAGTGCTGAGACTTTCTGAACCTCTCTGGCCTTAGAGAAAGGTGGACCTATTCTTGTGTACTGCACTTTTTTGTCTTACAGATACAGTGAATCTGTATCCATAATAAAAGCAAAGATCATTTTTTTTTTTTTGAGACAGCTTCACTACATTGCTGTTGGTAGAGTGTCATGGCATCATAGCTCACAGCAACCTCAAACTTTTAGGCTTAAGCGATTCTCTTGCCTCAGCCTCCCAAGTAGCTGGGACTATAGACACAATGCCCGGCTATTTTTTTATTATAGTTGTCATTAATGTTTAGCAGGCCCAGGCTGGGTTCGAACCCACAAGCCTTGATGTATGTGGCTAGAGCCCTAACCTCTGAGTATGGGTGCCGAGCCAGCAATGATCATTTTCTTTAAAAGCCAGATAGCGAACACTTACAGCTTCTGAACTGCACAGTGGCTGTCACAACTACTTAGCTCTGCCATTGTAGCATGAAAGCAGAGATAGGCAATAATTAGCAAGTGTGCATGATTTTCTTCTATTAAAACTTTACTTACAGGCTCGACGCCTGTAGCTCAAGCAGTTAAGGTGCCAGCCACATACCCCAGAGCTGGTGGGTTTGAATCTAGCCTGGGCCTGCCAAACAGCAATGACAACTACAACCAAAAAATAGCCAGGCATTATGGTGGGCACCTGTAGTCCCAGCTACTTGGGAGGCTGCAGCAAGAGAATCCTTTAAGCCCGGGAGTTGGAGGTTGCTGTGAGCTGTGACGCCACGGTACTCTACCCAGGGCGACAGCTTGAGGCTCTGTCTCAAAAAACAAAAACAAAAAACTTTACTTACAAAAAGCAGCAGCTGGCCAAGTTAGATGATCCCAGCTCTGTACTGCTTGTGGATTGCTAGCACCTCAGTCAGTTCGGGGTTTCCTTTTAGCAAGTAAAACCGCACAGAATTGGATTGTTTTGGTATTTACCCCACTGTTTTATTGTTCCTTTGTACTGATTTCCTCACTTGTTTTTATTTAATCAGGTTGTGTTATAAATAAGCTGCCCAAAATACTTTTTAGGAAAAGACAGTGTCTAAGTAAACTAAAATAGATTCAATTTAGACTGAGTCTTTAAACATAAAGGAAGGTTACTCCCAGTGGGATGGGCTGTACTGCCAGGCAAAAACTCCCCAGCTTCACTTTCCCTAAACACGGCTCCCTAAGGAAGGAACAGGCATAGCCTAGGTACCTAAGTTCTGGATCCAGTCCTCCTTCCCCAGATAAAAGTTCAAGCTATATTCTTTTCAATTATTGTCCTCACAAATTGAGAGGGGGCTGATAACTGCTTTGATTAGCAGGCTACCCCTCCTAGATGGAAAAATACTACCCTGACTCAAGGACTTGCCTTAGTCTCTATGCCTGGGATGAAAGGGAGCCCATGACACCGTGAAGGAGACCCACTCAGGCAATTTCTCTTGTGGTAGTGAATGAAAGGCCATGAGTGCAATATGACTCTTCACTTTAACGCTCATAAGCCATCACAAACAAACACAAATATTTAGAAAAGTAATTTCTTGATTTTTGTGGTGCGACACAAAGAACTTTGGACTGGGAGTCAGAGAAACTGAATTTTAGTCCTGACACTGCCACTGTTCCTTAAACTTGAAATGGATAAAATATTAAGATGTTATGGTTCACTAGCATATGAATAATATGTAATATGAGAGCTGCCACTTACTGAATGTGACCATCTATTCTGTGCCAGGAGCTTTACCTACAAGTTAGATGGTATTTTATGGAATGAAGGATGAAAGTCAGAGAGATGACGAAATTTGCTTCAAGTCACATACCTTGTAGGTGATGGGGCTGGAAGGGGAACCTCAATCTGTCTACTTAAAGACCATAATTTCTCCATTACCCCAATCAGCTTCTCTAGCCCTATATCTTCTAGAGCAGCAGTTCTCAACCTGGGGTCTTGACCCCTTTTTAACAATGAAAGTGCACTGCGGTATTAGGAAAGTTGAGAACCACTGTTCTAGTTTTATTACAGAACTTCTCTGTGAGTGGCAAATGCATAGAATATAAGATATGTTTCAGCCTTGTCAAGCAGAAGTAATCTTAACTTCTAAAACACTGCTAATGTGTTCATCCATTTGGCATTCTGTTACCAGACGTCACTCAAGAGTGCCAAGTCTTGTGAGATCTTTCACAGCACCTGTGAGGACACTAGAAGTATTTACAAGCTAGAAAATCAGCTTTTAGGAATGGGATTAAGCACTTTAAGAGAACAGCCAATTGTCTTTAAATTTTTTCAAACCTAGAATTTATTCTCTGGCTTAGTCCCCCAATAACGCTAGGTCTCTTTCTTAATTACACCAGAGAAAATACTGTTCCCACTTACCTTGACCATTCCATTTTCAGGACCTGCCCTAGTCCCATCCTAACGGGGGAGTCGGGGGAGGAATAAAGAAAAATGAGGTAAGGGACTCTCAATAAACAAGACTCCCCAAAGCACTCTGGAAAATAATTCATGGTAGTGCTGTAGACATACTGGTTTTGGGAAAGTCATTTTGATCTGTTCCTAGTGAGATTGACAGAGGAGTAGAAATGGGCTAGAAGACTTTTGGGTACAGATTGTTTCCTTGAAAACATCTCAGCTCTGACCTCTGATGAAGGACCTGACCTAGGAGACCAGAGTTGTAACCCTGGCATCTCTATTAATCCACAGGGTGCACGGGGGCAAATCACTTCTCTTCTGTTACAATTACCAATTCTGTGAAATGAAATGATGGCCTGGAGATTAAGCATTCTTTCTGCTTCCTCTTCCCAATATAATTTCCCTCCATCTACTTCTAAAATATACAATAAACTCCAGGATTTCAGAGATGGAAAGGTCAATGTGGATGTCTAGTCAAAATTGTTCATTACACAGGAAATGGGGGCTCACGAGGGCCAGGCACCTGTCCCAAATCACACGGAGTTAGAGCCAGGATTAGGTCTGGAAACCAGGTCTTTTAACTATTACTCCCTCCTATAAGCACAGCTTTTTACATTCCACTTAATCCTGATAAATCTCAGAAGATGGGAATCACTATGCCCCCATGTCGCATACAAAGAAACTGAGGCCCACAGAGTTTCAGTGTCTTGCCCAAAGCCCCAAAGGGTCAGAGTCAGTGCTGGGCAAATTAACCAGGTCCCCTCCCGCCTGGAGCCTCACCCTCGACAAGGCGACAACCCTGGTGGAAAACGTGGCAGGTCTGCTCTTTATACCGCGGATGCTCGTGAATCGGGGGCTGGCGTTGGTACTTTGGGTGCTTCCAGCCGGGGTCCCAGGGCGGGAAGATCGGCCGTGCCAGCCCGGGCATGAAATGCATCTTCCCCGCGTAAGTGATGGGCTCCAGCCCAGGGATCTCGTACACCCTGTCCAGGGGAGGAGGCTCGGGCTTCCGCGTGGAGCGCACGCCCCACTCGTACGCCCCGCGTCTCGGGGCTCCGCAGCCTCCAAGGCCGAGCAGCCCGGAGCCAACCCGCGTCCGCCTAGCGGGCCCCGACACCAACGCCATACGGATCTCGTTCCCTGCAGGCCTCCACCCGAACGCGGCCATAATACCTCGCGCAGGGCCTGCTGGGAAGGAAAGGGGCTGGACGCCAAGCTGGTTTTGTAAATGGCAGACACTTCAACCAATCATAGTCAGGAATCCCCGTTTGCCACCCCGCCTTGCAGGTCCTTCTCATTTTCTTATAGGTGAGACCCGCTGATGCGCCCGCCTCCCCGGGAGTGGGGCGGAACCTGGAGGAACCTCCAGTGAAGGGAAACCAAGCTGGGTAGGTGAGTGGCCGCGTCCCTCTGGCGGGTCTGGGCCGGGAGTGCTAGCTAGTGTTTCCAACCTGGAGCTGGTTGCTTGACCTCTTAGGAGCGGTTGGAGCTTGGGCAGGATGCTTTCTTCCCTGAGCCCCAGTGTCCCTCGCTGAAAAAAAAAAAAATAGGGATGGAAATGCCTAAGCTGGCGCACCTGTACCCGCAGTGGGCGCTTGGTACAAGTTTGCTTTCCTTTCCACTGTCCGGGCGCGTCTATCGCTGCCCCTTCGTGAGCCTCCAGGCCAGCTCTGCACTCCGCTGCTCAGACTGCGCGCCTGTTCCGCGTGCAGAAAGCTAGTTTCCTCCCATAACCTCAGGATTTCCTTTTTAAAAATTTTTCTTAAGGGAGGGTCCTCAAGGCAGGGGTCTGTGACCCACACCTATAATCCTAGCGCTCTGGGAGGCCGAGGTGGGAGGATCCCTTGAGCTCAGGAGTTCCAGGTTAGCCTGAGCAAGAGCGAGACCCCCTCTCTACTAAAAATGGAAATATTAGACCAACGTGGTGGCGGGCGCCTGTAGTCCCAGCTACTCGGGAGGCTGTGGCAGGAGGATCCCTTCAACTCAGGAGTTTGAGGTTGCTGTGAACTCAGCTGACGCCACAGCACTCCTTAGCCTGGGCAGCAGAGTGAACCTATCTAAATAAATCTATAGAGGGATCTCACTCTGTCGCCCAGGCTGGAGTGCAGTAGCCCTCACGTCAGCCCTCAGGCTAGAGTGCCTTGGAGTCATCATAACTCACAGCAACCGCAAACTCTTGGGCTCAAGCGGTTCTCCTGCCTCAGTCCCCAGAGTAGCTGAGTGTACAGGTAGGGCCTCAAAGCCTGGCTAATTTGTTTATTTTTAGTTGAGCCAGGGTCTCATTCTTGCTCCCACCTCGGCCTCCCAGAGCACTAGGATTATAACTGTTGGTGTTGAACTCCTGAATTCAAGGGGTCCTCCCATCTCAGTTTCCCAAAGTGTTTGGATTACGGGGGTGACCCACCACGCCCAACCCTATTTTTCTCTTTAGAATTCAACACTGTCATACCATGTGTTTTCCATCCTCTTAGTTGACTGTTTCTCCTCCTAGGATGGCTGCATGAGGGCAGGGGTTTCTGTTTCTTTACTGCTGTGTCCCTTGAACTGAGAACAGTGCCTGGCACGTAGTAAATATATATTTAATGAATGAAAATATAGCAGAAATGAATAGAGTGCTTGATAATGAGAAGGTTCAGAGTGGGTCTTTAGGTCTTGAGGAGAGGTGATCTTTATTTTTGAGACAGTCTTTTTCCATTGCCTAGGCTAGAGAGCCATGGCCTCAGTCTAGCTCACAGCAACCTTAACCTCATGAGTTCAAACAATCCTGTCTCAGCCTCCTGAGTAGCCCTCACTACTGGGGCCCCATGCCCAGCTAATTTCTATTTTTAGTACAGTGGATAAGGGTGGGGAGGATGTCTCGATTTGCTCAGGCTGGTCTAGAACTTGTCACCTTAAGCAGTGCTCCCTCCTCGATCTCCCAGAGTGCTGAGATTGCAGGTGTGAGCCACCAGGCCTGGCTGAGAGAGATGATCTTTAAATGAAGGCCCAAAGGATAGGGAGAGTCATCCAGGCTGAGGCACCAACATGTGTCACGGTCTGGATTAAAGATGGTGCCTCTTGCACTGAAAACATGGTGGCTGAGAGGAAGCATGAAGTAGCTCTTTAAAAATTCATGGCTGGCTTAGCACCTGTGGCTCAACGTGCTAAGGCGCCAGCCACGTACACCTGAGCTGGTGGGTTCAAATCCAGCCCAGACCCACCAAACAAAAATGACGGCTGCAACCAAAAAATAGCCGGGCGTTGTGGCGGGCGCTTGTAGTCCCAGCTACTTGGGAGGTGGAGGCAAGAGACTCGCTTAAGCCCAGGAAATGGAGGTTGCTGTGAGCTGTAATGTCACGGCACTGTATCTAGGGTGACGGTTTGAGGCTTTGCCTAAAAAAAAAAAAAAAAAAAGTTCATGGCTGACATAGTCAAACTCTGACAATTTTCAAAATGGCAGAGAAAGTGGGATTATTAAAATGCAAAGTAGGGGGCAGCACCTGTGGCTCAGGGAGTAGGGTGCCGGCCCCATATACTGAAGGCGGCAAACCCAGCCTTGGCCGAACTGCAAAAACAAAAAAACAGCCGGATGTTGTAGTGGGCACCTGTAGTCCCAGCTACTTGGGAGGCTGAGGCAAGAGAATCACCTAAGCCCAGGAATTGGAGGTTGCTGTGAGCTGTGTGACACCACAGCACACTTCCGAGGGCAATAAAGTGAGACTCAGTCTCTAAAAAAAAAAGCAAAGATAGGCAGCACTTGTGGCTCATTGAGTAGGGCGCCAGCCCCACATACCAAAGGTGGCAGGTTCAAACCCGGCCTTGGCTGAACTGCAAAACAGAAAAATAGCAGGGTGTTGTGGCCGGCACCTGTAGTCCCAGCTACTTGGGAGGCTGAGGCAAGAGACTCGCCTAAGCCCAGGAGTTGGAGGTTGCTGTGAGCTGTGTGAGGACACAGCACTCTACTGAGGGTGATAAAGTGAGACTGTCTCTACAAAAAAAAAAAAAAGCAAAGATAAAGGCAAAGATTGATGTGACTCTCATACTGTACAGCTTTCACTTATCTCACTTTAGCCTGCAAAAATCCCAGGGAGTAAGAAATTGGCATAAACAGGGGACCAGACCTCATTCACTCATACATACCTGGTACGTAGCATGCAACCAAAATTGAATTGAAACTGTGCCATGCTAGGCTACAGAGGCTCAGTGAACCTTGGGACTGTGATGTGTTTTCTCCCATTGCATCCTAGCACCTAGCAATGTGTGCATTCCCAGACCATATTTGTAAACTGAATGAACATTCACCACTCACCAGGAGCTTTCATATGCCAGGATGTGCTTGGTGGTAGAATGCAGAAATAATAAGACACCATCCTTGTCCTCAAGGGGTTCCCAGCCTGCTGAACGTTTCTGAAGACAGGAGCTCATGAGCAGTAGAACCAGGCTTTCTGAAGCCAAACCCTTTCCTCTATTACAGAAAGATTTATCTCACACAGAGGGACTGCCCTTCTAAAACCAGTGATAGTGGTAAGTCTTCCCCAAAAAGCAGTAGATTCCAAGTCTGATCCATCCCTGTCCCCAGTGCTTGCACAGAGCCCGGCACCTGCAGGCCTCAGGGAGAATGTGAGGGATAGAGGTTACCAGAGTATAACCCCCATATTTTCCCTCTCTCTGGCTGTCAGGAGAACAGGGCCTGGGCCTATGGTCTCAGCAAGCCTGTCTGTTCTGGGAAGGACCTGGTTGTCCTTCGCAGGCTGTCCAGGCCACACTGATGATGGCTGAGAGGGAGGAGGATGGCACCGAGGAAACCTGGCTGCAGCTACGGCCAATGGAGCCCCTGCCCTCCCAGTGCTGTGGCGGCGGCTGCTCACCCTGTGTGTTCGACCTCTATCACCGAGACCTGGCAAGGTGGGAGGCAGCCCGAGCCAGCAAGGACAGGAGCCTGCTGAGTGGGCCGGAGTCACAGGTGAGAGGCTGCTCCTCGGACAAGGTGGCCAGTGCAGCAGAGTCTACCTGCGTCGTCTCTGCCTCACATACCTGCTCTGTAGAGCAGAAAAAAGCCTGCGTCACGGAAGCTAACAGATCCGGGGGCAGAGCCCAGCCCTGGATCCAACTTGCTGTCAGGTGTGTGGTTTTAAGCAAGTTGCTTCCTAAGTGTTAGCTTCTTTTTCTATAGAATAAGGCTGAACATTAGTGATATTTAGCACAGGGCTAGATAATCATTTCATTTAACAGATGTTTATTGAGTACTTGGTATATACCAGGCCCTATGAGACACTGAGGATTTGAGAGTGAGCGAGACAGGTACAGTCCTTGTCCTGTGGAGCAAATTAGCACACTGTTTACCCTAGAAAAATGGGGTGGGGTGGGAAGGTATTTCTTGTCCATCTCTCACTGCCTTTCCTCCTTTTCTGAACTTCAAGGGGACTCGTGGACCAAGCAGTTCGGCCTGTCATTGTAGCGTTTGGGCAGGTTCCCAGTTATAGTTACAAATGTCGGAACACTATTGAGTTCAACCTTGGTGTTAAACAGCTAGAGAAACTGGGAAGCCATTCTCTCTGACAGTGGGCGCAGGGCTGGTTTTGAGTCTGTTTCCATCTGGTCTTCCACCTCTGAACATCCTCCTCCTGTTCACATCCCTCCTGCTAGTGTGGAGTACAGGCACCTCCCATTTCTGCCTCTGTTAATGCAATCTGGTCATCACTTTTTGGCCAAACATTCCTCATTTGGGGGCCCAAACTGGACCAGACCTTAGTCATTTTTACACATGTTCCTAAACTAGGGATCTGACATCCCAAACAATTGACGTTTGAACCCCCCAAAATAACTTAATACTTACCCCTGTTAAGTGTCTCCTTGTAGTTTTGCTACTGGGGTGGGGACCAGACCCCTGTGGCCTTTGCCTGTGACTGGGGAACATGTATGACAACCTTTCCGCTTGTTCATTCTTGCTCCCCTCCATCTCTACCTGGCTCATCCCTTCACTTCTTTCTGTTCTCTGCCCAAAGTTCATTTTTCTTTCCTAACTCACAGTACCACCAGATGCCATCTAGATGTACCTGGTTATATATATACTGTCTGTGTCTCCTTGCCAAAACATTAGTCCTGTAGGAGAAGGGGCTCTGTCTTACTCACTTTTGTATTCTGGGCACCTTGAGCAGTTCCTGGCATTGCATTTGGCACTCAATAAGTTATTTGTTCAATGAACAAATTCCTTGAGTCCTGTCCTGTGTGCTAAGCACATGGAGGCTGATGGTAAGGAAGTCTGTGTACCTCAAACATCTCAGCTTCTAGAAGGATGACAAAAAACCATAGAGTTGAAATGGTTTTTTGTAACGTAGAAAGAGTAAGAACCTAAGCCCAATTCTGACTGTTAATCACATGATACTGAGCATGTCATTTCTGACTGTTAATCACGATACTGAGCATGTCATTTCAGTTTGCTAACCCTCACTTTTCTCATCTGAAAGTGGGATGTTATACTTTATAGATTGTTATGAGGATTTCACAGGATAAATAAATAAAGCACTTGGCACATAGTAGGTGCCCAGAAAATAGTAGCTGTCATCACCTATTATTAACGAATGGAAAATTAAATGATATTGCAAATTTTTGTCTGTCTTGTAAAGTAGCATATTTCTTTCTTTCTTTTTTTTTTTTGAGACAGAATCTCACTTTGTCACCCTTAGACAAAGAATAACATCACACCTCACAGCAACCTCCAACTCTTGGGCTCAAGCGATTCTCTTGCTTCAGCCTCCCAAGTAGCTGGGACTATAGACACCCACCACAATACCTGGCTAGTTTTTAGAGACGGGGTCTCGCTCTTGCTCAGGCTGGTCTCGAACCTGTGAGCTCAGGCAATCCACCTGCCTCAGTCTCCCAGAGTGCTAGGATTACAGGATTAGCCCACTGTGCCCGGCCTAAAGTACCATATTTTAATTGAATAATATATTTTAACTTTTTTTTTTTGAGACAGAGCCTCAAGCTGTCACCCTGGATAGAGTGCTGTGACATCACAACTCACAGCAACCTCCAATTCCTGGGCTCAAGCGAGTCTCCTGCCTCCACCTCCCAAGTAGCTGGGACTACAGGTGCCGACCACAACGGCCGGCCATTTTTTGGTTGCAGCCGTCATTCGGGCTGGATTCGAACCTGCCAGCTCAGGTGTACGTGGCTGGCGCCTTCGCCCGTTGAGCCACAGGTGCCGAGCCAATATATTTTAACTTTTAATGAAGCAATAATAATAAAAAATATTTTACATTCCATGGCAATTGA
>CAUYON010193565.1:0-17271 GCA_963573935.1 Arctocebus calabarensis | reverse complement strand
GCTTCCTAATTAAATACTTATCTTTTATGGGAATTATAAAAAAATTATTCAATCTATAGCTTTCATATGAAGGCTAAAACCCAGTTATAGCACAAGAAATGGGAAAAGGGGCAAGGGAGGGGAGGGGAGGGGGGAGGATGGGTGGAGGGAGGGTGATTGGTGGGATCACACCTACAGTGCATCTTAGAAGGGTACAGGTGAAAATTACTAAAAGTAGAATATAAATGTTTTCATATAGTGATTAAAAGGCCACAAAGGCTATGTTAAATAGTTCAATGAAAATATTTCAGAATGTATATAAAGTCAGCACATTGTGCCCCATGATTGCACCAATGTACACAATTATAATTTAATAAAAATTAAAAAAAAATGATTCAAGGACAGGAAGGGCTAACTTAGCACAGTATCTAGACCACAGTAATTGCTCAAACCTTTCTTCATTCATTCAACAAATATTTACCGAGCACGCTTTTTCAGGTAATGTTCTAGAAAGTAGGAATACAGTAGTAAAATAAAACAAAAAGATTTCTGCATTCTCATGAGAAGACAAAGATAATAAACAATATGTCAGTTAGTAAAAGTATTAAGGTACTTATTTTTAAATATATCTCAATTTTAGAACTGTCAAAATAACTTAATTTTACAATAATGAAATCTGGCAGCAAGACTAAAATCAGCCAAATGCCTATCAATAACAGAATAGTTAAAATACTCCAAAAATAGAATAAATTCTTTCTTTGAAAAGGAGAATTATGTCCTTTTAAAGAATGAATCATGTTTACCAAACACAGATTTTAAAAGCATGTTTGTTGAGAAGCTGTAATGAAAGGAAGCTGAATTTATGACAAAAAGCAATGATTAAGTATCAGGCTGATCAGGTCTCTTAATTACATCTGCCTATATTATTTGTTTGCTATCACAAAGGACAGATTACTGTCCTTTCTTACCATTCAATACAAAGATCAAGACCCTCTTGAAGCCAATTTTTTTCTTTCTCTTTGTTTTTTAACTGGTAAGATGGCTAGGTAAAGGATGAACAAACGTACAGATCAAAAAAATAATTATGGATAATTATGGAGGGCTGGGGAAGAGGCAGATATTCCATGGTTCCTAAACTTATTGGAATAAAATATACCTAGAGAAATTATGCAAAGTGTTCTCATTAACTAGTTTGTACTTTATATAATTAACTTTTCAAATCTGATTTTCAGTCATAAAAAGATACTAACCATAGCAAATAGGTATTTTAAAAACTGATTTCCTTCTGGCTAAAGGCAAACTTAGTAATCTCCACTGAGTTATATAGTTTTCAAATTAACAGTATGACAACAATTAGAATGCAATAAAATGCTAAAGTACTGGAGACCATTTTTTTTCAAATTTTTAACACCTGGCTTGAAAACACAGCAATAGCCATTTCAATCTAGAGAAAATGGATATAAGAAAACAGAAAACAAAGTTGTTCCAGCAAGAACTCTGACATATGAAATTTGTACATATAAATACGCACTGAGACATGATATAAATGGTTCCTGAATGGTATTTTTGTATGTGATTTTGGAGATAAAACTGATTATATTGGCCAGCTATCTTATAAAGCAGCAATTCTCAACCCATGGGTCGCGACCCCTGTGAGGAGGGGTTGCCTAAACATTACCTGCATATCAGATATTTACATTACGATTCATAACAGTAGCAAAATTACAGTTATGAAGTAGCAACGAAAATAATTTTATGGTGGGGGGGTCACCACAAATGAGCAACTGTATTAAAGGGTTCCGGCATTAGGAAGGTTGAGAACCACTGATATAAAGTGTGCTCCTAGAGCAAACTAGCAAAAAACATCCACTAATCTTTTAGTAATTAAGTACAGTACCAAAAAATAGAAGCCATAGGTTTCATAAAGAACTGAGTCCCCTCAAAATAAAAATAAACTCACATTTGAATGCTATTAAATACTAGGTAGGTGTGGTCTATCTGCAAGATAACTAATTAGCCTGCCACCATTGCTAGGATGCTGGCAAAAAAACGCAAGACTCCTATGTCAGAGGCAAAAAAATTACGTCCTCTCACACTCCAAGCCCCACTGGGCTTGGATGTTTGCTATCCATGAGAAGAGTATGAATCACAGCTAAGAAATTCTAGAACGAGGGAACCCAAATCTTGTATCAAGCAAACCTGCCTGACCTTCAGAGACATTATCTCTTTTACACCGGACAATAAACAAACTTGCCCTCTGCTCCAGAGGGAGATGATTATCTTCCAAGGCTGTTCACTGTAAAAACATCATTGGAAAGACAGTCCAGAATAAAGCACACAGTGTATGCAGAAAGAGGAGAATCGTTTCTGAACAATTACATGCTTGTTATAGATGAATTTGCCGTTACGTCTTTCTGCATCTCAAGTTGCCTCTTATAATTCTGCCTCTACTTTGACGTTCTATATTAGTAGACTATAAGCTCCATAAGGAAAGGAATAGTCTTTTATTCTTCTGTTCACCCAAGTATTTCAAGTGCCTAGAACAGGGCCTAGCATAACGTAGTAATTTAATGTATACTTGCTGAATCAGTGAAGACATGACAGGTATCATAATACCCATTCTTTTCTGTAATCTGTATTATCACTCAATATTACATGGGAAACATCTTTCAATGAAAATAATATGCTACTGCTCATTTTTAATGATATTCTACTGCCCATTTTTAATGGTATAACTTATTGAATATCTTTGTAATTTATTTATTCATATAACTATCTCCTTTACTAGACACTATGAGATTCTTTGGGTAAGAAATGTTGAAACAATGTTTAAATATCTAACTTGAAATATACTAAACTTTTGCTGGACAAAACTTACTCTCTCAGAGCTTTATTTCCAAGGAGAAATGCGACACAGAACTACTTTGTCTTTGGTAGAGTACAGGACAAAAGAAGTGACTAACACTGGAATATGTAAAAAGATTCTAAAGGAGCAAAAGTTTAAATGAATGCTTAAAGGCCAATTATCAGCTAGAGGGAGTTTAAATTTCTCTGAGAACCTTGGACACTGAGTGCAGTTTCTCTGCATTCAGTCACAAGCAATGTTCCATGAGCTTCCACCAAGTACTCACAAGAAATAGGAAAAAGGGCAGGAGACTTGAGAAAGCCCCTGGGTAGGACACAGGAATGAAACTCCACTCACTTTCCCGGCCATTCTCTCATGGGGAAACAAACAGCCTTAAGCTAAGGAGTGAAATCCTAGCAAACAAAGAATCAGCAAAGGTTCACTACCTCTGAGAGAGGCAGGAAACTATCACACCTGTTTCAGGCAAAGGCAAACTGCCCTGACTCAGAGGCATAAAATGCCTATCCTTAGGGAAGAAGCAGGAAACCTCTTCCCAAAATAATCTTTAAGTCCAGTCAATACCTATCAAAATCCCAGCAAAGTATTTGAAGACATGAACTACTTTATAGTAAAATTCATATGGAAAAGCACAAGACCTGGAATAGCTGAAACAATTTTGAAAAACAAGAATAAGGTGGGAGAAAACACTCTATCCTGATGTTACTTTATAGCTACCGCAAGCAAGACACTATGATAGTCACAGTGGGATGAACACACACATCAACTGAACAGAACAGAGAACCCAGAACTAGATCCACACAAATGTGTCCAGCTGATTTTTAACAAAGGTGTAAAATAAATTCAATGAAGGAAATATATAGCTTTTTCAACAAATGGTGCTGGCATAAGTGGACACCCACAGGTGTAAAAATGAACTTCAAGCTAAACTTCACATCGCATCCAAAAATAAACTCAAAATGAATCCTAGACTTAAATGCACAACTATGAAGTTTGAAGAAAAAATCCGGAGGTAATTTTCAAGAACTAAGGATAAGAGTTCTTAGGCATAATACCAAAAGCATAACCTTAAAAACTGATAAACTGGACCACACCAAAATTAAATACCTTTGCTGTGCAAAAAAAAACTGGAGAAATTGAAAGATAAACTACAGACTGGGTGGAAATATTTGTAAACCGTGTATCGTTAGGGACTAGTACCTAAAATACATAAAGACTTCTGTAAACTCAACATTTGGAAAAAATTAAATAATCCTAATAGAAAATGAATAAGAGCTCTTCCCCTACACGACTTGGGGTGATCTGTGAAAATGGTTCACTATTCACTTGACCCAGAAAATCGCACAAAGTCATGCAAGTCAAGAGGCTCAACTCTTTGTGTTCACTTTAAGAACACATGTGAAACTGCCCAGGCCATCAAGGGTACCCATATACAAAAAGCTACCAAGTATCTGAAGGATGTCACTTTATAGAAACACTGTGTACCATTCCCACATTATGATGGTGGAGTTGGTAGGTGTGCCCAGGCCAAACAGTGGGGCTGGACACCGGGTGGGTGGTCCAAAAAGAGTGCTGAATTTTTGCTGCATATGCTTAAAAATGCAGAGAGTAATGCTGAACTTAGGGGTTTAGATGTAGATTCTCTGGTCACTGAGCATATCCAAGTGAATAAAGCACCCAAGATGCATTGCCAAACTTACAAAGCTCATGGTCGAATTAACCTATTAAACTTGATCTGGTAAACTGTATGGAATACTCAGATGGGCAGGCACACACAAATGAGTGTAGGTAACACTGGTGAAATCTATAAAAGGTTCCTGTCAATTTCCTAGTTGGAGTATTGTGCTACAGTTACTTAAGAGTTATCACTGCTGGGAAGCGATCAAAGGATAATACGGGATCTCTATATTATTTCTTACAAGTGCTTACGAGTTAGCTCGAAATAAAAAGGTCTTAAAAGTATTAATGAAAACCCTATTCACAAAGAAAACTCCAAGCCCAGATGGTGTATCAATGATGAAATCTATCAAACATTTAAAAAAAAAAATCCTAATTCATTTATGAGGCTAGTATTCCCCTGATACTAAAACGAGGTTAAAAATAGAGGGTGCCAAAAAATACATACATCTTTTAAGAAATGAAAAAACTACACTAAAATTATAATACTCCAGTTATGTTTGACATCTGAAATTATAAGAGATACAAGATGACAAACATCAGTAGATATTGAGTATTAATGTTTTAATGGTTTTTCCTTTCTGAAAAGGTACAAACTTTTTTGGCACCCTCTGTATTACAACTTCATACAGATTAATGTTCTTTTTAGACACAAGCACAAAATTCTTACCAAAATTCAAGCCATCAATGTATAAAAGGATCATACTATAAACGAGTAAGAATTAACTCAGGAATTGAATATTGGTTCAACATTCAAAAATCAATATGTTAATATAACCATGTTAATAGCACTAGTATAAGAAAAATCATAAAATCATCCCAATTAATGTAGAATAAACCTTGACAAACCTCAACAGCTAGTTATGATAAACACTACCAGTACTCTAGGAATACTGATAGGGAACTTCCTCAATCTGATAAAGGGCATCTACAAAAACCCTACAGCCAACAACATACTTAACAGTGAAAAGACAATGCTTTCCATCTAAAATTAAGTATAAGGCAAGGATGCCCATTCTCACTACTTCTATTCAAGATTCTGCTGAAGTCCTGCCTGAGGGAGGGAGGGAGACCAGGAGGTCGGTCAGGGGAAAGAAAGCATACCAGTGGAAATTACAGGAACTGATGAGTAGGTTTAATGAGGCTGCAGAATGTAAGGCCAATAAAAATAAAAATTATATTGCATTCTGTAATTATCAGTATACTCTATTTTATGTTATGATTGACAGTAATTTTTCACTCCTAAAATGATACATTTTTCAATTTTCATTGAAATTCTGAGACAAGAGAAACAACAAATAACTCCATTATTTCTTCCACTGGCTAAAAAAGGAGACAAAAGTCAGAACTTAATGACTTTCAAATACTTATGAATTTGAACAACTTGACAACATATTATGAACAACCTCTGAATTTAGAACACAGATGTATTGAAGATACACTAAGAGAGTAATTTATTCTTTTTTTCAAAAAACACCAAATAAAGAATAATCTGAATGAAAAATTATCCATTTTAGTGCACCCTTCCTCTAAAATTAAAAGGACAATGACTTCCTAAACCCCTTACAAAAAGACCAGATTTCAATCTCCTCTAAAAGATTTTCACTGGCTGCCTAATCATAATTTAACCATTTTTACTAAATGCTTTACACATTAAAAAAAATCTGTTGAAAAGTTTCTTAAAATTGCTTTGTCAATTACTAATTTAGAAGAGTTAGAAAGTGTAAGTTAAAGTTATAGGTAAGTCTGTCCAAAAGGAGAAAAATAATGAGTAGAAACAGGAAATATATCAAAATAATAGTTTGTATTATAAGCAATGTTTATCTTTATAAAATTGTACATACATATAGAAACGAAATGTGTGGCTTAATAAGTTATTATGACAATTACTGAGTTCCAAAAGCACTACTCTATTGCTAGTACAATTTGAGAAGCACTGGAACACTTAAAACCATAGATGTCTCTAATTCTGTGCTCTGACAATTACTATTTAAAAAAACACACATTAGAATTTAGATCAGGCTCATAAAGATTACAACCCTGTCCTAGTGTCTGAATCCATGCTAGTCCAAAACAACACACTCTTGGTTAAAGAGACTCATTAATTTGGAAGCAAGTGACTACATACACCTTTTTGTCATAAATAACCTATGGGAAATTATTCATCTTCAATCTCACAACAAAAAAAAGATATTTTCTTTGGCAAGAAAAGAGGTGATTAATCAATTTCAGATGTTAGAGGCATTAAGTGATTCCATATTACAAGCAGCTGAAGAAATGAAGGGTTTGAAAGAATAAAATAGGCTGAACTTGGGAAACTGGGAATTGAGACTAGGAGAAATGAATCAGGGAACAGCTGCTATGTTAAGTAACATCAATTAAAAAGCTTGGAAATTTGTGCTAAGGGAAAATACATAATGTAAAATATTTTACAAGAAAAATCCATCAATTCATTCTATCCCAATTTTGCTGTTTTGTAATTCATTATTAGAAATACAAATAAATTTATCATAAAAATATTTGATCTCAATCCTGTAAATTATAATGTTTAAATACTGAAATCTTTCAAAGGAATCTATTTACTTTCTAAGATCTTGGACAAGGACTTTGACTTTCAAGGAAGGCTTTATAATACTGTACTTTAAAAAGCCATTTTATCCCCACACCAAAAAAGTAATTATGTGAGATGTAGTTATGTTAACTTGACTATATGTATCAAGTTTTCAAGTTGTACACTTTAAATATATAATTTATTACACTTCAATAAAACTGGGGGGGAAGTAACTTCTTTTAAAAACTTCATTAATTCAGATACTACTAATGTGGATTTTGCTGTTTCTTGAGCGCAGAGATAAGATTAGCACTGAAGTGTGGAAGAGTTGGATAAAGTAAAGGTGTAAAGGTCAACCAACTAAGGGTAAAGATCAAAAACTTTCTTTACAAAATATTTTCAAATACTCAGAAAAACCACTTTTAAAGGAAGCTATTCCAGTGAGCTTATTATAAATTCATATTAATATACTTAAAATATTTAAGAATTCCCTATTCACACACACATATATTTAAAAAATTATAATTCACACTTTCTGCTTAAAGCCAGTGGACCTTTCAATTCCCCTATATCCAACACACAAAGTCCACTTCTATTATGGAGTTAAATAAGAAAAGTGAAAGAAAGTGTACGGTTCTTTTTTAATTAATCATAGATTTGCTGAACCAACTGAACCAGAAGTAAACAATACATAAACCACATATAAGTGTTTATTTAAAGTGTCCATGTAATGGGTAGAGGGAGGGTAATCGGTGGGATCACACCTACAGTGCATCTTAGAAGGGTACAGGTGAAACTTGCTAAATGCAGAATATGAATGTCTTAACACAATAACTAAGAAAATGCCATGAAGGCTATGTTAACCAGTTTGATGAAAATATTTCAGATTGTATACGAAACCAGCACATTGTACCCCATGATTGCATTAATGTACACAAGCTATGATTTAATAAAAAAAAAGTGTCCATGTCATTGAAATGAAGGACCAAATTACAAATCCATTCATGCAAACAACTATTAACATTTTTTTAATTAAGCTAAAATTAAGTTCTTTCCCAGCAAAAAAGAATTCTAAAACAAATACCTCACACCTTTTTAGGTTTATGGTTTTGAAAAGCACTCTCTACAGATGTTTGTTTTAAAATGACTAATCACCACTCTAGGTACTTATCCTACAAGAAATGCACAAAGTCATGTACAAGGATGTTCACTGGCAGTGCTGTTAGTAGACCATTAGTAGACCATAGAATGTCCATTTAAAGAAAAGTTGAGTCGACTTCGGTACTCTATCATGTTAAATATAAATTATTATTACCTAATACTTTAAAAGACAGAAATGGATCCGTTTTTACTGCCAAGGAAAGCTCTCCAAAATGCAGTGTAGAAAAAGCTGTAAACAGTGCGTACAAAAATGCTACCAAGTTTCTCATTCATATTCTCTCTCTCTCTTACACACACACACCTACAGCATTTTCATATGTACATATGAGCTTATGAGAAAAAGATCTGGAAGAATAATTAGAAAACAGAAAAACATCATTACCTCTAGGGGAGGGGGTCTGGAATTGGAAAGGAGGGCTCACAGGGATTTTTTCCTTCTTTTTTACTGAGTTTTTACAAGGAGAATGTATTCATGTTATTTGAAATACTAAAAAGCAGGAATTTAGAAATTGCTGGCTAACCTCTCTTGAATAATTTACAAACCTGAACTGTTGACTGTAACGAAATTTCATTTTCTTCGATTTACTTGGTATCAAAAACAACACCAACAAATACTTTCTTCCAACAAGAAGTGACAAATTGGAAAGAAGAAAATTTTAATTCGATGCTGTCTGCCTTACCTCCGAGTAGAAAGAAAAAGTAATGAAGAGTGCGCAAGAAGAAACAGAGAATACCCTGGAACGCCCACTTCTAAGAAAACTTTTTAGTGGATGCAGGCATGACCCAGAAGCCTCACACAACAATGTTACCCAAAAACAAACCGCAATAAAAAGAAACAAAGTGGAATACTGTTCCCTCAAGTATTGAAGGTTGTTTTTAGAAAGCTTAACTAAGAAACACTAAATGCCAAGTGTGTTTTCAGGGGGCGGGAATAGGAACGTGAAACCCTACACCACCTTGAAGCGGTCAAAACGAACTGCACAACACAGCGAACCCGGAGCGCGCGGGGGCGGGGAGAGCCCGGCCACCACTTTTAGGTGTTGGCTCAGCGCCGGACAACAGTTTACGCCGAGTCTGTTCTGAGCATGAAGTCCCTGAGGGTGACCACCGTGTCGCAGCCCACACCTAAACCCTCCGGAGACTGAAGTGGACGGTGGTCAACAAAAACTTAGGTCCTCGGGTTGAACGGAGGAGAGCGCGCCGGAGAAGAGCGAAAGCGCTAACTTTTGCTCCAACGCGGCGGCTCCGCGAGTCTTCTCCCGAGTCCCCCAAACCAGAAGCGACCCCAACACCTTCTCAGGCCAGTACGTTCTGCCGTGGCCCGGCCCTTCGAGGAAAACCTAGCAAGGGCGGCGCCTGACAGCGTGCACGGGGAGCTTGGCGGTGGCGGGTACCCGGCGCAGGGTTCGGAGGCCGAAGCCCCATCCTAGCACCTCAAAGTCTGGGGCGCCCCTGCCGAGGCGCCGTCCCACCTCCAACAGCCCGGGCGTCGCGACTCCCCTCCCCCAACCTCTGGGCGGCGACCTCAGCGCCCCCGCCCCGGGGCCCTCGCTCACCCAGGTAGCGGCTCCGTAGCCGGGACGGGTCCTCCAGCCCGAGCGACCTTTTCCTCACGTCCCACAACAGGTGCGGGAAGGAGCCACCCCGAGACATGGCTCTGCCAGAGCCGGGGTAGGGAGACCACCGGTGGGGGAGGGGAAGAGGGGGAGGGGACACGCGGATCAACACCCGAGCCGCACCGGCACCATCCGCGCGCCGGGACTCGCGGGCGCAGCGTTAGACGGCAGTGGCGGTAGCTGCGGCGCCGCTTTGGCCCCTGAAGCCCGGCCGCACCCGGGCCGGAGCTCGCCTCATACTCTCCTCAGACTACCCAGAACATCCAGAGATCAGCAACAGTCTCCTCCCTCGGCGCCCCCTCCTACGGGAGGAGGCGGAGGAAGTCGCAACTCCTCCCTCTCCCCGTTCTGGGCACCCGCCCTTCCAAGCTTTTCTCGCGAGATAATGACCACCCTGGAACTGAAGCCAGTGTGTGCTACGACTGCCCTCACCCTGGAAAAGTGGTTTCAGGACTCTGTAGCCAAATTCTTAATCTCTGTGGGTAGAAGAGGAGTAGAAAGACAAGATGGTGATGCCTGTAGTCTCTCGTTCACGATTTTTAGTTCAAAGGAAAAAAAAGAGTTGCGCGGCGTCATCTTTAGTGGGGGCACGGATAACCCGGAAAGTCCATTTTAACCGCAGTCCTCCTTAGTCAAAATGACGGCGCACTAGATTAGGTTTGGCTTCACTTGCCCTTCTCCAACATGGCCTCTAGGGCAGGAAGGATAAGTAGGAGGTTCCGGCCCGACCTCGTCGGCGCCTCGGGACAAGCCAATCACGGAGGGCAACTCCGGGTGCGCAAGCGCGCGGCCAGCAGGGTGCTGGGTGGACTGGGTGAGGCAATGTCTTTGGCACCTGTTGCCATGACTCCTCCTCAGTCTCCCTCGCCTGAGGGAAGGAGGCTGGCCCGGGGCGGGTCGTCTGGGAGCCTCCGCCCCCTCATCTTTTGCAAGGCGCGAGCTGCCTGGTGGTTCACAGGGGGGCAGTCACAGCTGCGGGAAGGGTACTCGAAGGGAGAGGCGCGGGCGCCAGGCTCTGCGGCAGGGGAAAGTGACTAGCTGCCCTTCGTTGTCACCCAGGGACGAGGACACAGCCACCCTTCTACCCGGCTGCCCACGATCACTCGGTGGCGGCGATGTCTGCTGCCAGCGCCCGAGGCCTGCGGGCCACCTACCACCGGCTCCTCGACAAAGTGGAACTGTTGCTGCCCGAGAAATTGAGGCCGTTGTACAACCACCCAGCAGGTAATGTACCCAGAATGGCTCCCACCGAGACCATCCCTCCCTCTCCCTCTAAAATGGACCATTTAGCGGCCCACTGACAACTCTGCGGCTGGAGGCGTCCCACAGCCCCAACCCCTAACGCTCAGGTGAATGGGTCTCCGCTCCTCACCTCTCTGCATTTCACCTTCTCTCGTGCAGTGTCTCTCCTCATAAACCTCTGAATCGCAAGTCACCGCCTTTCCTGACCTTTGTTGAATTGGTCCCCTTAAAGCTCGGCTACCCAGATTTGAGCCTTCTCAACTTCTGCGCCCACGAAAGGGTCTGAGGCCACCATGAAACACTCATTCTCCCCTCTTCCCTCCCACGAATTGCGATGTATTAACCCACGCTGGATGGAGCTGGATAGGTGACTTGTGCACTGGAGAGTCTGAAGTAAAGGTCATACTTATTTAGCTCCTGCTGGCAGAGGTCTGCAGATTAAGCCCTCCTTCAAACTGCATGCTTTACCCAAATTTCAGTCTCAGTATTATTTCCCATCCCACAGGTCCAGTTTGTTTTTTAAAATCTATGCTATTTATGAAATTATTGAGCAAGCTCTGTCTGGATCTTAGTGTGTGGACAGAACTGGATACAATTCTCTCTACCACTTACATACAATTGTGACCTTGAACAAAATTCCATATTTCCTTGTTAGTTTCTATAAAATGTGGTCTTCATGAGAACTAAAGATAACATACGCTTGATTCTTCGTAAATGCTCAGTTAATGTTAGCTTTCTGGTCCTTCTGGAAAAACAGTGTTGTGGTTGAAAAAAATAATTCTTTAAGAAACGGGAAGATTCCCAGGAAGTAATGATTACTTGACTAGAGACTAAAAACAGATATATTCTGAGGTCTCTCTTTCAGGCATAAGACTTAACAAATGAGAAAAATCTAGTGCCCTTTTCCCCCTACATAGTTGAATCTATATTCTGCAGATAGTATCATTAGGAAGGTTGTCTAGTTCCCACATGCCCTCCTATTATCTGACTTCAAAGCTCTCTCTGCTTAATATACTTTACTTGAGTCTTGAATTCAGAAAACTAATCTTTAAGGAGAGGTTGTTATTGATAAAGAAGCTTTAGTTTATTTGGCTTTTAGTTTTTTGGAATTGTGTTGTATTTTGTGGGAAAGATTAATATTAATATTCAATGGTTTTGCATAATGGTATTTGTTATTGAATTATTCTTTCAACACTAGTCTAGATTCACATACAAGGGATTTTTTCAAATGATATGCAAGGCAATATTAAGAGTTGGAAACCATACATTGCTGATTGTAAATTTTTGAGATTTAATTTTATCACTGACAGATATGTCTGAACAGTAACAAGAATATGTTTTTATATAGTATATTATTATAGTTAGATCATTGTCTGTCTGACCTGTAGCCCAGAATTTTGAGGCTTTCATCATCCATTTGCCTGTGTGCTGTTCCTGGCACATTACGATCTGCCTCTGTAGAGGAAAAATAGAGTTGTTCTAGCCAAATATGTGTCCTAGTCAAGTTCCTTAACTCACATAAGATGTCAGTCCCTCTACTCCCACCACCTAACTATAAAAGCATGTGATACTGATGTTTTCTCTCTTTGGTACATAGCACTTGTTAAACTAATTTAAGTTTTCTTTTTATAGTTTAAAATTATTCATTAACTAAAATACCTTTCTTAGTCCAGGTTTGGCAACTGTAATTTCACATTTGAAGGTTTTTGTTCTTGTTTGGTTGGGGAGAAGGGGAAGTTAATATTTTAAAACCATCACATAGCTCTGGGCAGTTGAGTAAATTAGTTACCAAGCAGGCCTACTGAAAAAGTGACCATTAGCCCTAAAGGTTTAACCATTTAAGCTTGTAAAGAAACCAGAATCTAGAGGTATTACTCAGGAAACAATTGTGGTGTAGCAGAAGAAAAACATCAATTTTAAAACAAGAAGGGAGAAGTCTACTGAAGAATTCAAAGTACAGATGAACACCCATTCAGTCTGAGACCAAAATAATATGCTGACTTGCTCTTCAGTTATGAAGGAGCTCCATGTAGGGATAAAAAATAAACTTATAGTAATTGATACTGCTTACGAGCCACACACTCTATGTATGATAAAGAAAAATGAACCAGATGTTATGAGAGGAGTCTGAGAAGCTCAACCTAGATTAAATTACCAGAGAATCTGAAAAAATTGATTTATAGGATCAGTGCATTATGTTATCAGACTCAAGGGAAGAGTGCCATGGTCTAAGAGTAGAGGAACAGAAGAATTTAAATCTAATACAGTTTCCTGGTTTAACCTGATGTCCCTAGAAATGAGTAAGTAGCAAATTCCAGGGTTGAGGATGAAGCAGTGTCAATGCAAATCTGGATCAGACATAAAGTTTGAGTATTTTTGATTAGCATCTATACAAGTCATGTTTAATCCAACACAGTTCTATTGGCAAGTATTTATTATTTGTCAAGGAAGATTAAGAAACAGGCATTGTCTTCAAGGAAGTCTCTCTGATGAAAGTGACAGATGCATAATCATTTTAACTAGTGCAGAAAACTATAGAAGAATATACATACAGGCTGCTTTAGTAGTTCAGAGAAGGAACATTTAGTGTAACATGAAAATTATTTAAAAGGCTCTTTGTTGACATTTTTGAAGTGGATGATTCTTGCTGGGAGCAGCTGTCCTGGGCATCCGAGAGTGTTTGACACCATCTCAGGTCTCTACCCACCAGATGGCAATAGCAGCATTACCACTCCCATCACCTTGGTGGCAGCTAAAAATGTCCCCAGGAGGCCAAATCACCCCTGGTGGAGAACCATTGACCTTGGCTAAAAATTAATTAAATTAGTATTAGAAATTTATATTCTGAAAATCATTGGCTTCATGTTTTATTTTTTTCTTAGCAAAAATTTCTTTGGAAATTCCAATTTAGGCTTAACTAAAGAAAATAGAAAAGTTTTATGCAAGATAGAAGGACATGTAACTAGAGTTCCACATGTAATGGTGGCTATGATCAGAACAACACAGCGTTTGGGAATTGGATAAAAGATTTAAGTACAGAAACTGAATATAGATAGGTTTTCCACTCACTTATAAGAGCAAAAATTTAAAACATCAAAATTTAAAACTTCTTGAAAGTTTTAATTCTACCAGCAACTGTTGCAGCACTATCTTCATTCCAGAACTTAAAATATGGAAAATTTGAAGGTACACAGAAAAACATGGAACTGATTAGAGATCAAATGCTAAAATTAGCTTTGTAATTGCTTAGACCTACAAAGAAAGGCAGGGTTTGTGCCATGTTCTTCCAATGTTTGAAGAATTATTCTACATTCGATATCCAGCTTTAATGAAAGTACTTGAGAATTAAGTTTTCCTAAAATGCTTTTATATTCCTTCCAGATACGATTTTACCTAAATCATAAATCGTATTTTATTGTTAGGTCATTAAAACCCAGCCCTGTGTTTTATTTGCCAACATATATCCCCAGTACCTGGTACACTGTAAAAGTATGTAGTAATTATTATAGATGAATGAGAGAGTGATGGTCTTGACTATAGCAAACTAGACCCAAAGTGTAACTCACTCTTGACCTATTTAGTGCTTTTTCTACTTTTCTATCTTTCTTTTGTTGCTTTCTTTTTTTTTTTTTTTTTTTTTTAAGAGACAGAGTCTCACTTTTTATTGTCCTCAGTAGAGTCCTGTGGCATCACAGCTCACAGCAACCTCCAACTCCTGGGCTTACGCAATTCTCTTACCTCAGCCTCCTGAGTAGCTGGGACTCTAGGCGCCTGCCACAACGCCCAGCTATTTTTTTGTTGGAATTTGGCCGGGGCCAGGTTCAAACCTGCCTCAGTATGTGGGGCTGGCGCCATACCCACTGAGCCACAGGAGCTGCCCTTTTGTTTTGTTTCTAATAATAGATTTAACTCAATTTTACCTTTCTAAATAATAGATTTAACTCAATGTTATGTAAACATATGTGAACAGAAATATTCCTTGTTATTAATGAGAGTGAATACTCTCCTATAATTGGGAGATGAAAAGAAGTAAATGTGTTATACTTTGGTGATTTAATGTAATTTTTATGATACATAAAGAATTATTCTTGCAAAGAAAGGTGGAATATTAAGGCAGCAATAATCATTAATATAATAGAATTTTAAACTTTTTGAATTTGCTTATAAATCACTGTTGTCTTATATAAAGTTACTTAATTTGTATGTTATGAGATAATTGTGTTTTGTTAAGCCAGTGTGTAACAGCATAAACAACATACTAAGTGCTCTGTTGAATTGAGCTTGCTTAATTACATTTTTAATTTGCCTAGACAAAGTCTCTTTCCTCTCACTGTATCCCTTTAAGGTCACTAGTTTAAGAATTAGAAAATTGAAGTTCTAGCCACAAGCTGCTGCCTTCTAGCCATATTGCTTGAATAGGTCATAAAGCTTCATTGATAAAATGAAGGATTTGGATCTCTTGGGTTTCCTTCCAGCTCTGAAACATAATGCTTCTCAAATTCTCAGTAATTTAGGAAACCAAAATTGTTTTCAATACTTCAAATGTTTGTTTAACATTGTACACAAGGCAGATGGGTACCAGAATGACTAAATTGAGTTCTCTGCTGTTAAGAAACTTATAAATCTAGTCTTTCTTCTTTCTCCTATGAGCTTTAAAGTTAGATTCATTAATTTTTTTTTCTAGAATATGTAAAATTTTTATAAGAACCATCACTAGAATATTATGGTGAAGTGTCATGTGTAGCTACAAATATTAACAAAATTAGTGAATAAGCACAGATCTGCTGAAGCTCTCCTACCAATAACATTCCATAATGTGCGTTTTCCTTGACTTGACATCTGTGACTGAACTAACTTGAAGTTTCACTTTTAAGACAAACCATTGGGAATAGTTTCCAAAATCATTTCCATTATACTTTAATTTTTAAAATGTCACAAAAATACAAATAATTGCCAAGAACATCATAACAACTTGTGTGAAAGATTAATACAGGAAGACCCTTGAACAACTTGGGAGTTAGGGCCCTGACCCCCAGTGCAGTCAAATATCCCAACATAACTTTCAACTCCTAAAACTTTTTACTAATAACCTACTGTTGACCAGATACCTTACTGGTAACATAACCCAACAATTAACACATATTTTATATATGTATCATATACTATATTTTTACAATAAAGGAAGCTAAAGAAAAGAAAATGTTATTAAGAAAAGCAAAAGGGGCCGAGCACAGTGGTTCACACCTGTAATTTTAGCACTATGGGAGTCCAGGAAAGGTGGATTGCTTAAACTCAGGAGTTCCACACCAGCCTGAGCAAGAGTGAAACCAAAATAAGTAAGCAGGGAGATGGTTATGTTAATCAGTTAGATGTAAGCATTACACATTGTATATCAAATCAGCACATTGTATCCCATAAATGCATTAATGTCCACAGTTATGATTTAATAAGGAATAAAAAAAATAAAAGAAAAAGAAAAATTAGCCTGGTGTGGTGGTGGGCACTTGTACTCTCAGCCACTCAGGAGGCTGAGGCAAGAGGATTGCTTGAGCCCAAGAGTTTGAGGTTCCTGTGAACTTTGACACTATGGTACTCTACATGGGGTGATAGAGTGAAACTCTGTCTCAAAAGGAAGGAAGAAAGAAGGGAGGGAGGGAAAGAAAGAAGAGGGAGAGGAGGGGAAAAGCAAGCAAGAAGGAAAGAAGGGAAGAAAGAGAAAGAAAAGAAACCATAGGAAGAAAAAAACACATTTGTAATTTTGTATTTATTGATATCATAAGTTTACATCATCTGTATACAAGATGAATTGGTCTATCTGAAATGTTAGGCATCTGCAACTGCAGACCTCAATGTATGGTGCATATCAAGCAATTCAGTCTTTTCTTGTGATGTCATGACTTTTCTCTGCTTTGGAGGTGTACTTTTCTTTTCTTTTTTTTTTTTTTTGAGATAGAACCTCAAGCTGTCACCCTGGATAGAGTGCTGTGGTATCACAGCTCACAGCAACCTCCAATTCTTGGGCTCAAGCGAGTCTCTTGCCTCCGCCTCCCAAGTAGCTGGGACTACAGGCGCCCGCCACAACGCCCGGCCATTTTTTGGTTGCAGCCGTCATTGTTGTTTGGCAGGCCCGGGCTGGATTCGAACCCGCCAGCTCAGGTGTACGTGGCTGGCGCCTTAGCCCA
>CAUYON010193563.1:0-25115 GCA_963573935.1 Arctocebus calabarensis | reverse complement strand
CCTTCGTAATACATTAACCAGGCTCTGTTGTTTTTTTTTTTCTTTTTTTTTGGTGGAGACAGAGTCTCACTCTATTGCATTCAGTGGAGTGCTGTGGAGTCACAGCTCACAGCAACCTCCAGCTCTTGGGCTCAAGTGATTCTCTTGCCTCAGCCTCCCAAGTAGCTGGGACTACAGGCACCAGCCACAGCGCCCAGCTAATTTTTGATGCAGTTCGGCCAGGGCCGGGTTAGAACCCACAGCCCTGTGTTGGTTTTTTAAACAAATTATTTTAATTACAACAGAACCTCTGTAAGTTGACCGCCCCAGGGATTATAACAAACTGGTCAACATAAAGAACTAGTCCTACCATACTAATAAAATACCTGTGGTGCACGTCTGGTCTATAAAAATCAGGTCAACTTAAGGAGGTGGTCAGTGTAGGGAGCCAATTAACTATGAAGGTTCTACTGTACTTATTGCATATTTGAACATATATAACAAAAGGTATTTACCCAAGTTTTAGCACTTTGTATTAAGTATCGGGTTTTACATTTTTCTAAGGAAAAGTAGCAGCAACATATAAGCCATTCAAGTGAAATAAAAAGTGACATTATACCTGAGTGATATTATTGAATTTATATGAATAAAAATTATTAAGACCTTGGTAGTTAATCAAATAAGCTGTATAAAGCAAAGTTTATACTTATCAAAATGTCAGGCATACTATGTATTTGAGACCATTATGTTTAATATCAGTATATTTTAACTCTTGGGGACTGTGAAATAGGAAGAGATTTATAAACAAAATATAAAAAGCACTCACTGTGAAAGAGAAACAAATTAGCAAATTAGGCTTCATAGAAATTAGGAACTACTCTTTTTTCCAGTAAACACACCATTAAAATAGGACAAAGACAGTTACAAGCTATGTTTGCAATAGAAGATTTTGAAAAGGAACTCATATGTAACATTTTATAATTGTTACAAATCAATAAAATCAGACAAATGACCATTTAAAAATAGGCAAAAGACTTTTACAGGCAGGCAGGTCATAAAAGAGCTTATGCAAACAACAAATGGTAAAACAAAAAATGGACAACAACAATAAAAATATATGAAAAGGTCTTCAAAATCTTTAGTCATCAAGAATTTGTGAATAAAACCACGCAAAATTATCACTATATACCCATTAGGATGATCCAGCTGCAAAAGACTAACATTACCAAGTTTTGGTGAAGACATAAAGCAATGGGAACTTTTATACATGTTGTTGAGAATATGAATAATTACACCCACTTTGGAAAACTTTTTGGCAACATCTACTAAAGCAACATAAGTCTACCATATGACCTATTAGTTACACCTTTAGGTATATATCCAAGAAAAAGGTATGCATATGTTCACCAAAATGTGTGAGAATGTTTAAAGCAAAAACTGGAAAAACTCAACTATTCATCAGTGGGAGAATAAACAAAGAAACGATGGTATAAGCATATAATGAAGTGAATAATATACAGGAATAACAAGGGCCAAATTGCCTACTGACGCACACAAAAATCTATGTGCTCTCACAGGTAGGAAGTTGAGTAAAAGAAGCCAAGCACAAAAAGTATGCAGTGCATGATTTTCAAGAACAGACAAAATTAACTGAGAGTGAAAGAATCTCCTTCTGTTGGTAGATAGGAGTGTTATTGAGTAGGAAACGGCAACAGTAACCGTCTAGTGCTGGAAATGTTTCATGTCTGCTCTAGGTGGTGGTTCCACGGAGATGTACTTATGTAAAATTCATCAAGCCGTGCAGTTCAGATTTTTGCATTATAATGAATGTATATAATAAAAAAGTTAAAAAAAATCTGAGAGGCGTCAGTGAAACCTATACAAGTTAAGACATCTGAAAATTCTGGTCAAGCACAGACATCTGAGAATGTGCTTCAACTTCACAAGGGAAATTATTTAGGGAACAAAAAATTTAGTTTATTGCAGGACAAAGTGCTACCAGAGGCAAGCTAACTCCTAAACACAAGATTCCCCAAGCCCAGCTCACCATCCAATTCCCCAAGGAGGTTTTGAGAAAACACGGATGCCAGACCCCATTTGTTACTGGCTGAATTACATCCCCCTCACATTCATATGTTGACGTTCCTGTACAGGCACCTTGGTATCTGACCTTATTTGGAAGATTTGTTAAATCAACATAGGTCATTAAGTTAGGAACTAATTTAATACGATTGGTTCCCTGATTAAAAGTAGAAATTTGAACATAAAGACAAGCACACCGGGAGACTGTCATGGGAAGAAGAAGTCAGAGATAAGGGTAAAGCTTCTATAAGCCAAGCAATGTTGCAGATTACCAGAAAACTACCAGAATTCTGGGGAGAGACAAGGAATAGATTTTCTCACGCGGCCCTCAGAACACTGCTGGTCCCTCACTGTGGGCTTCCAGCCTCCAGAATTACCGGACAAAAAATTTCAGCTTTTTAAGCCACCCACTTTGTGGTACTTTTTTACAGCAGCCCTAACAAAGATATCACTTGCAAAAATTTTGATTTATTAAGGACGCAGGAGGATTCGACAGCATGTAACAATTTTTAGGTGATTCGCATACATGGGCAAGTTTTGAGTCCATTGTGATGCTTGGGTTTGGCAATACCTGGATCCAGTGTGTTCAAATAGATTCTGTACTTGAAAGACTTCTTTAAACCCCCTAACAACATCATCTTTTTGTTGTCTTAGCTGCCAACACTCAGTATTCTCAGAGCAGTATAGCGCCCCTCCTCTCTTTATAACGGTTCGATGGGTGTGGGCCTCTTATCCATGATGAACTCTCGAAAGTGATGTTTTTCTAATCACAAGCCAAATATGTAATCTAATGACTCTAAGTTGGCAAGGATTTTTTTTTTTAATTTGCTACATGTGACAAAAAAAGAAAAAGCCAACCAAAAACCAAAACTTTTCACACAAGAACCACAGGCTGCGTTTGTGATTGTCCTCATTTTAACTTTCTTACTTCCTAGACATTCTATTTTTAAAAAAAGTGACTTTTCTTTTTTAATCTTAAATAAGGGTAGTATAGAGATCCCCTCCGAGGGGGCTGAGTTGAAAGCATGTTGGGTGTTTCATCTCAGGGCTGAGAGTGTGAGTCTCCTAACAGGCAGTTTTCCAGTTCATTGGCACAGGCACAAGTGAAAGCAGCACATTCATTTTGTGCAATTTGCTTTACCTTCCCACATGGAGTTGGTGCATGTAAAAGGCTGTTAAGGACTAAATTATTCCTTATCAAATCACCATCATCTGGAGTCATGATCAACACTAATTAAATTACTTTCACTGAACACGGCTCCAGCCTGCTGCTGAGGCTGCTAGGTACATTTCATTTCACTTACAGTACAGTCCTTGCTGGGTCTGGAACAGAGAACTACAGGCTTCTGCATTGTTTGTAGTTTTAATTAAAGTGAATCTTTCCTTCTTCAAGTGCATCAGATCAAGTGAGTTAACTCCTTCATTTCATTTGCCAAGAAGTGATAGCTCAAAATGTTATTATATCCCCAATCCCTCACTTCAGACCGTTCAGATAAATGATCTATAAAATATGCAGTCTTCCTCAAGCATTCCTTAAACACATTTTCCATGGAAACTTTTATGATCCACAACTCCTCCAGACAATCAGGCTTGGGGGAGGAAAGGCAGAAAGCACACTCAAGAGATGTGTCTTGCATTTTTTGTTTGATGGAAACTTGACCTTTAAAACCACATCTTAAGGCTGACTAATGATGACTGAGTTCTTCTAATGGTTAAATTTAAGAGTTCCAAAATACCGGGATCTTTAAAAAAATGCACTTACAAAATAAACTTAACCACTTCTTAACTCAAAAGTTTACTTGAGGTTACGGTATTCACCCTGAAGTGTCTGTTAAATTAGTAACTGTTTTCATTTTAGAACTATGAACTATAACTTGCTTCCATTTTTTGCCACTTACATTTTAGAAAGGGGACACAGTCTCGTCATCATCATTCTACTAGACCGTGGAAATGCCCTTGGCTTTCCCAGAGCAACAATACTTAACATACAACTACTTCTTTGTTTGAGGGTGGATACAGAATATAAAGTCACAAGTGAATACCTGGAATATGGACATAGATAATGAATTTAAAATTTGCTCATAGGGGAATAATTTCCCAACAATCACAACAGTGGAGCATTATTTGTGTCTTTAAATTGAAAACAGATCCTGTTTTTTATTAACACAACTGACAGGATAATGTTAGTCCAAAGAATGAGCAATGAAATCTATATGCCATATATGTTTTTGTTTCTATTTCTACAGAGAAGATTATGATAGCTTGTAAATTGTAAAAATACGTATAACTATAGATGCCAACTGAATAAACTCTTGTTGAGTTTGAAATCCTAACAGAAAACACTAACTATAATGCTTATTTTTATAAACACTCTCAAATTTACACAGTATCTTATGGTTTTTGAAGAGTCATTACACAGTCTTTTGATTCTCACCATTCAAAACAAGAACATATATTATTATTCCCATTTCGTACTTTTTTTTAGTGGCATAAAGAAGGGAAGGGTCATGTCTAACTAAAGAACTAACACGAAATTATAACAGTTGAAGAATTAGAGCCCTGAGCTTTTGGTTGTGTGTAACTCTTGAACCAATGAATATAGAATTCTAATTTATATACATATACATGCTGATGATTTCCTTCATGCATGAGCACCATTATAACATTTATGAAATACCTCTTCATCCATTCATTCCTTTAGTAGTTGATTCATTGATTTTTTCATTAATTCATCTGTTAAGTCCCAGCTGCCGTACTAGATCCTGAGAGTGAGGGAATGCGAGTCGCAGAATGAAGATGAACAGGAAGACACAGAGCTTACCATCCAGCCTCATCCAGGTCCAATTAGAGCTTTACTTAGGCTTTTTAAAATTCCCTAATAAAGGTACTGGCCCGTATTTTTAAGGTTTGATTCATTTTAGTGTGTCAAACACCTGTATTTGTATCCATGACCTCAGTAATATATTCTTAGCACCTATATCTAAGTAAAAACTCTTCTCAGAGCACGTGTGCCTGCTTTTAGGCTTTCTGCTTTCTTTCAAATTTATTAGTGTGACCACAGGCATTTAAACATTCATACCACTCACACTCCACTGAAGGAAAAATGTTGCTATCCAACATCCAAAGCTTCCTCTACACACTGACAGCCAAAATGTCACAAGTGAGAGAAAGGTCTCCTGTATGTGGACCATGAATATAAATACAGTGAGAGGCTTTCTTGCCTCTGACCTTTCAGTCTGCTTTCCTCCCAACTCTCATCATAAGAGTGAAATAGAGTAGCAATTTCTGTTAGTTTAATACACAGCAATTACTCTGAGAGCAGAAACACAAAACGTTTTAATTCTTCTCTAAACAGAAACACATCCTTGAATCATTGCTGTAGTTTTGGAGGAAACCCAGCTAGGAATACAGAGCCTTGATAGAGTCTCCTTACTTTAATGTTGAGATTTCGGGTCTGTTCAAAAATTCTGTTCAGAATAATCTTCTGCGTGTTATTCTAGAACAAGGGCTGGCAAATTACAGCCCATGTACCAAATCCAAACCACCACCTGTTTTTGTAAATGAAATTTGAGTAGAACATTCACTTACCATTCATTTAGGTATAGTCTAGAGCTACTGTGAGCTCCAAGGGCCAAACTGAGTCCTGCCATAGACCATACATAAGTCTCACAACATGTAAAATATTTACCATCTGAGCTTTTAGAAAGGAAAATGTATTGCTGGCTATTCCAGAATACAGTCTTATAATGAAAAAAAGGAAAAAGAAAACAATGAAAGAATCTGGATGAAACACTGACACTTGTAAGAGACAGCTAAACTAGTCAACAAAGGATGCTTCATTTTAATCTTTTAACTCTTGTTTCCTTGGCCTCTCAAAACCAAACGTGTGCTGCCTTCTGTAGCCAATTCTACAAAGGTAAACACAAACTACCTAATAAAAAAAGACCCAAATTATTATTATTATTTTATTTTTTTGCAGTTTTTAGATGGGGCCAGGTTCGAACCCACTACCTACGGTATATGAGGCCGGCGCCCCACTCCTCTGAGCCATAGGCACCACCCAAAATTAAGACTCTAAAAAACTACAAAAGTTTGTGCTCTAGGCTGTGAGGAATTCCAAGGCATTTACTTAGGCAGAGTGATGTACAACACAGAGAATTGTTTATACCTGTCTAAAAACTATGCCTAAGAAAAAGAAAATAAATCATGTTTGGGACACCAAAGTGCTTAGAAAAAATAAAAAATTCACTTGGTTACAACAGCAATTTAAAAAAAAAGCCCTGTTAAAAGGTAAAGAAAGGTAAATGGTGTACATAAATTAGATTATTTAAGACCAGATACCAGCATGGCATGAAAAATGCATACAGCCTTTTATACAAATACATGTAGTTAGGAATACACTCAGTAGATGAAAAGCATTCCCTGTAAGTTAATATCACTTCAATTTCAGGCGATAAATGGGTGGCAGTGACCTCAATTAGTGCTCGGTTAAATACCAGAAGCAAAGGGGAAGGCGTGTATACAAATAAAGACCACAGTGTCACATGCTTTGTAAATCCATCTTCCAAGATACAGAAAAGCAGAGGGCACTTCAGCTGCATCAGTGCCTCTCAAAGATTCCTTTCTACTCTTCCGAGTCCTCCCCATCCCCACCGCGAACACACAGCACCGCGCACACACACACTGACATCCGTTACTACAGGGCCGAAGCTCAGCCATCAGCAGAGTGCCTTTATGGGGCCATTAAACCATTTCTCTTGTTTACAGTGCCTGAAGAAAGATATGAATTATGTCTGTGACAAAACAAGTGATAACATTTCTAAACTGCTATCAAAATGCAAACTGGAACACATTTAAGGACAGGGACTCTGATTCGAGTTTTCATGATTTCCCATTATTTGCAGCATCCGAAAATACATTCACCTACAATATTTCTGAGACAGGAATTTAGACCATAGCATAGCAAGTCGATATTCATTTTTTCTTAAATAATATTCTTTAAGTAAAGCAGCTATTAAAAAAAAATAAAAGACATCACCACGTTTTTAAAGAAATAGTTTCCAGAGATCCCATATCTAGCTTGCCCATGGAAGTTATTTTGGCAACATGGTAAGATGTTCGTTAGCTGCGATGAAAGATGAAGCAAGGGAGGCCCTTGCCCCTTGCTGACTCGTCCCTAATGTCTGGATCGAAGCAGACATTAGATTTGGTCATGTTTTCGGGCTTGAGCCCGTGTTTGTATTAGCTTCAGAAACCTTTGTACTGGGGGAATCCTAAGTGGGAGGCAATGTGTAAAGCAGATAAAGCCGTGCTACTTCTATGGGAAAGGCAGAGTCAGCCACATGTTCCCACCCACTCCCTGAAGTAGACGCTTAGCGCTTGCATGGGACTTGCAGAAAAGTTGAAAAACCAGGACTGAGTGGCAGAGAAGAGACTCATTTCTCAGAAGAGAATGTCGGAAGAGATTTTTTACTGAGGACAGGGAGTTGGGGATGGCGGGGAGTGAATATCAAACTCTTAATCAGTCACAGCCTTTGCACACTCTGTGGCAAGGATTCCTACAAGGTCTTGCCATTCAAGGGTTATCCCTGAATAAAGGAGGGCCTGCAGTTTTTAAAAAGTCCAGAAGTTTCTACAGACCTGGAAAGCAGTGCAGAGGACAGAGCTGAAATCAGAAGCTGAGATCATTCTGACGGCTGCCGCAGCACCACGAGGCAAAAACAGACTGAAATTCACGTTTTTCTCACGCAGAACACCAGGGTAACATCTTCCCAGACAGATCAGAAGGTGTAAGTGTTCTGGGTCAGGGTCTGTCTCTCCTCTCTTCTAAGAACAGCAAGATGTGGTCAACTCGCACTCGCTAAAGATCACTTTTCCTCCAGCCCCATTGATCTAAATCAGAGATCCCTGGCATTTCTGTTCAGTTCACAGAATGTTTTCAAATAATTTCAGTTATCTGTGAGCACTTAATAATCAACTTCAAATCTTTTTTTCTGATTTAAAGACCCAAAGTTCTGGCTTCACTAGCAAAAACAAACAAACAAAAAACAAAATCCAGTAACAACGGGTCCACTTTCCAGCCAGAAAAACAAGTCAGCAGCTGGCTGAGCCACTATCAGCTGCCCCTTTGGCCTGGACCTGTGTTTTCCGACAGTGTCACAGTCCCCACTGTCCCCACCAACCGCTCCCCATGTCATTTGCACTTGCTTCACTTCATTCACTTATGCACTTGGCATATGAGCCTCCCACCTTATCTAACACGCAGCGAGGGACGCACCAGTGACCGCGCGTCCACGTGGGGATGAGAATGTGCATGTCTCTCTCACATGCATCACCTCCAGGTGGCAAAAATAAATGCCAAAAACTCATGTCGCACGCATGGGTCAGATCTTCAAGTACTCTGTCTCAGGCCAGAAGCAGAGTGGCAAAGTTAGCAGGTACTTAAATAAGTCCTGTTACAAATCTTGCTGCTGTCACTCACAGGCTGGAAACCCGAGTAAACCACTTAACCTCTCTGAGCTTTGGTTTCTTCAGGTATAAAGCAGGATGAGAATGGCACTTGCCTGGTGGGTTAAAGGAGGCTCTGTGTGTGAAGGGTCAAGTGAGTCCTCGCTAAAGTGAGCTGTTCAGACACAGCCACGAGGCAGGGCAGCTTTACAGCGGGAGGGGAAGGCACAGAAGCCCCGGCAGACAAGAGCAGAACCGGTCGGATGTGGGGCCGGAACCGTGGTCTGGCCGCTCACTAACTAACAGGATTCCTGGGAGCTAGGTGACGTCCACGTCACTCCGTTTCCCCATTTGTAATGTGGAGAGTATCACAGACTTTTCTCATGGGATGTAGGAATTTAATGAGATAATACATACAAGAACTTACTATAGTACCAGGCAGCAACCCAGTACCTGGTAAGTAACCCGGTAAATGTTTATTATTACTGTTATTACTCCCACCACTTTTTATACAGAAGACCACATGACTTGTAGTAGAAACAAAGCTTCTGGCCCTCAGACATGACTGCACTACCTTTTTTCTACTTCATCTGTTTCCAATTTTTCTTTGTTATCAGTCAACTACACACTAATAGCCAAAAAAAATTTTTAAAAAAGAATTAAACATGGAGAAAAACTCACAAGGGTAAGGTATCCTGACAGAAGGCAATAGGACCTGGAAGAATGAGATTAGGAGTCAAGTAATCTACTAGCTGTGTGACATGGGGCAAACAGTATGACCTCTCTGGACTTCTGTTCCTGATCTGCAAACTGAAAGCGTTAGACCAAGTGATCTTTTTTAATAGCTCTAAAATGCAATGCCTGGGTGTGAGTACCTGCTCATTGATGTAAGAGAGAAGAGAAAAATGATAAAGATCTGATGCCACAATTCCAAGGTCATTTAACATTCTCAGGCCATTTAGTAATAAGGGCAGAGCACGTTGCACGCCCAGTGATAACTGACAGCATTATTGCGTTTTAGCTAAGGCAAATAACTGACATTCATAATGATGACCCTTAATCATCACGAAAAAGCAACATTGGGGATGAATACTGCATTTAAGAAAAGATGGCAAAGAATGCACGAGAGAAAGAGGCACATGTAAAATGCTTAACCCTTTAAAAACTTGATGCTTTAAAATCTGATTTCACAGACCACTTATTTTCCAGGGGATTTTGGCAGGTGAGGTGTTCTTATATCAGTAAAACGAAATGCAGAGTCAAAAGGCAAAGTCATATTCCTAATTTTAAAAGCATTGCCAGCATCGTTAATTGAAAAATAAAGAGACAAATGCGGAAATGTGTTGATTCCTTCTTCTAAATTTTAAAGCTCAAACTTCATATAATGGTACTTCAGTATTAGTCGTACTAAATGATCCTGGTCTTTACAGTCTAACTGCCAGGAGAAAAGTGCCCTGAGATGAAACTGGTTCTTCCATCTGGAAAAGGATAAGAACATCTAACGTATGAACAATCCAAATCTAATCAGTTCTGCATTTTGCATTGGCTTCAAATCACATCTTCCTACCCCTACTGGTCCAGTAGATGGAAAGCAGCACGACACTTTTTTTTTGGAAACAAATGCTGCACAGTGAGCCCAAACATACAGAACTTCACATCCAACTGGCAGGAACAAAACTGAGCAAACTGCAGCTATTTGAGAAACAGATCTAATAAATTGAAATCAAGTTCCTCAATCGAGATGCCCATCCAAATCCTCACCTCTCAAACCTGCTCTACTTCATCCATCACCTAATTATGACCTTTATGGATGTGGAAAACACCTCTGCTACAGAAATTGTCCACTCAGTTTTCGGATGAATACTCTTTTAAGCCCTGCAAAGTTTTAAAACTAAAGATTATTTCTCTGTCTAATAATTCTGCAATTTCTTTCAAATAATGGCCAAAATTTATCTGGAAAAGACTGGACAGGGTCTGTTATTCCCAGCTGAGCGGGGTCTGGAAGATCCCAAAACTGGACAGGGTCTGTCATTCCCAGCTGAGCGGGGCCTGGAAGATCCCAATGCATCCTGGGGTTCCTCAGACCAGTGTGAAGTTCTGAGGAATGTCACAGCAGATGGGCCAGCAGAATGTCCAGGCACCAAAGGTGCTCTGCCCGGGCCACTGAGTGGCTGTGAAGACAAGTTCCTCCCCCAACAACATGTAAAAGGTCAACTTCCTTCTACCCTAAATCCCCCGCCTCCTCTGGCACTCCAGAACAAATCTCAGCGTGCTATTCTCTGTAGAAAATCAGTATAAATCTGTAATAAGCAGCTAAGAAAAGAGGACTAAATACATCTTTTGATCCAGTGCTACAGAAAAAGAAAGCAGACCATTAAACAGAACAGTGGATGCAGGCAGTAGCATCTAGAGATAATTTTTCTCTCTCTCTTTTTTTTTTTGAGACAGTCTCACTCAGTACCCCTGGCATCATGGCTCAGAGCAACCTCAAACTCTTGAGCTCATGCAATCCTCTTGTCTCAGCCTCCTAAGTAGCTGGGATTACAGGTGCCTGCCACCATACCCAGGTAGTTTTTCTATTTTTAGTAGAATGGGGTCTTGCTCTTGCTCAGGCTGGTCTTGAACTCCTGAGCTCACACAATACACCTGCCTTGGTCTTCCTGAGTGTAAGGATTAGAGGTGTGAGCTATCACGCCCAGCCTTAAAGATATCTTTTTCAAAAGTGATAAATGTGATCTTTGATTTTCCTTTTTATTAAATCACAAACAGAATCTCCAACCTAAAATTTTACATTAATCACTTTAACTATGGGCTATAGTAATATATGAAACAAAATTAAGATAATATTGCATTGCCACAGAAGACTACCAATTACGAATATACCTGTTACTGCTTTGACATAATAATTACTGGAAAGGTGTTTCTAAGATTTGTAAGTTTTATTTGCTGAGAATAAGTAGTGAAATCAATATATGATGAAATAAAATATCACCACACCATTTTCTCCAGCAGTATTTTAAATGCAATAAAATTAGTAATTAGCAATGCAAACACTTGGGTAAACGAGTTTATTACTGTGGCCTTTAGGACTAAAGGAATTTAATTTCAGATTTAGAATTCATCTCACATACATTAGCATGATTTATAATTCTCCAAATAAGACCAGAGGTAGGAGAAATAGTGCATGGCAAATGGAGTGGGGAAGACTACCTACTAAGGCAACTAAAACTCAAAATCTGTACACTATACTCATGAGTCCAGTAAAATCCCTTTATTACTCCATTTATTCCAGTGTTTGTATACTACCTGTCTTAATATTTACCCCCTAATAAGGATCTTTCAACATCAATTTGGTGAAACTTGACTGTTTGAAAAATTCTATTTTCTTTTGAGTTACCAAATCTTCACTTTTGATTTATAATTTCACAGTTTTCTTCCAGTCAGTACATGAAAAGAACCTGAAATCTGCATGGTCTGAAAGTGACCACTTGCACATGTAAATGACATGTTAGGAAAGTGGAAAGCAACCTCAAATGCTTCAAGCACACCTGTAGCATTCTGAGGTCACCCTCCTGAAGACAGGGTTGAGATCAGTTCTGATGTTCCTAGTCACTTGGTTCCTTGTTGAAAAAAAAAGAAAGAAAGAAAGAAAAATCAGTAGATAATCAAAGCTGAAAATATGTTCTGAATACCAGAGCTAGGAAAGTTTGCCCCAAAAAAGAAAGCCAGTTGGCTAGGACCAAAAAAAGTTCCTTTCAGTAAATGCCAATAAAACTTTACAGGCTGCTGAAATAACAAAGATATAGTAATTACAAAGGAAACTTCGCAATTTTCCTGACAATAAACACCTTCTTAAAAAGAAATTATCTGTCACCTTGCCTCAATTGTTACAGCTGTTAATACTAGCTGGGATAAATCCTGTGAACACATCTTAACTAATTTGGCACAAAAGTTTTATAATTTCTACCCCAAATAAATTTGGAAACTGTCCTTTAAAAATTCCTTGTAATATGTAACTCAAAGTAGATTAGAGGAGTTTCCAGGAGGAATCACCACTCTTAAAGAAAAGGTTCCACCAAAGTATATTTCACCTATTTTAATAAATTTTCATTGACTTTCATCAGATCAAGACTCCCCCAAAAGGAAAAGGAGGTGTATGAGATACAAAAATAAATGCTGTGATGGGGGACACATTTTTTCAATCAATCAAGCCCTTGTGTCATTTCTTAACAACAAATATTAACTTAAAAATAGTTACAGGACAAACGTGATGACATCTGAATAATGAATTATAAGGATGTCTACAGACACAAACCCAGCCTTCCCTAATAAAAAAGAAACAAAATAAGTCATGTACTGATAAAGGAAACCAAGTATGAAAGACTTAGGTAGACTTAACCACGGCCATGAAATAAACAGTGAAGAGATACCTTGTAAGATACTAGATTTTACTTTGCAGAGAGTGTAGAAAGCGAATGTATAAGTCAGTGAATACACAGATCACATTTTCTTAGTTAACACATATAATCCCAAGAAAATTAGTATTAGAATGAAGAATTTTATAATTATGGTAGCTTTATGTCAACAATTTTTGCAGTTTCTTAAAAATTTTTTTTTCTAAAAGACACGTCTAATTTTTAATTGGAATTCAGTAGGGGTAACGAGTCACAAACAAACCAAGCCACGTTACAGCATACCACAAGGAATTAGGAAGTTACCCTTGTCCACTTTCAGAGTCTTTCAGAATCAGAGTCTTTAGAGCAGTTATTGAGAAGTACTCTAATCATGGATATACTGCTTGTTAAATCTGACTTCAATACCCTGTAGGCAATTTACACAAACATGTATTTATAGGAAGTTACAATCATAGTTGACTTAGTTGATATTATATACTGATGAACACAAGTTACAGTAGCTGTAAAATCTAGTATTATACAACTATTCATTAATACATTGGTAACCTAAAAAATTTTCTTAATTTACCCTTTGGATTACATTTATAGTAATCCAAAAAGGCTTCTTAAATACAGAGAGGGCCCAAAAAATGTATATACATTTTAAGAAAGGAAAAGACTGTATTAAAATCATAGCATTAATATATACCAGTAACAAAATATGAACGCAAGTCAAGATTGGCTTCTGTAATTACAAGCGGTGCTCTAAGGGGGTACTGTACAGCATCCAGACAATTCTGACTGGGGCGAACAAAAAGTTTATATGTTGACAAAGTTTCTTAAAATGTGTATACATTTTTGGGGCATCCCATAGTAGGTAGACAACTATCCTTAAATTTTTATTACACTTCATACAGTAGTTGATGTAATTTCTCAGCTGCTAGTTTGAAGGATTCCTGTTTCTTTTTTACAGGCTTTGGAGTCTCCCTATTACACCATTATACTAGTGCATCTTTGAGGCTAAATTACAGAAAAAACTCCATGTAATAAGATCATTCTGATCCTTCAAGAACCCAGGTCTGTCTGACAGAAACCAAGATACCTCACTTGTGACTAAATTGGATTCCATAGCAATAGTGTCATGGCAACTTTCCAACGTATGTTCTTTACCTTGACTTTCTAACTGCAGATAGGGGAAAAGTAGATTACCACGTTAAGCGTAAAATGTAGAGCATAACTAGGTAGCAACAGTGTACAGGTGTAATTGGAAACAGAAAATCACAGCTTAGAGGCCATAATATTTCAATATTACAAATCTTTTTATTTCTATCTTGGGCAGAGCATTTTGTAGTAACATCAAAATGATCAAACCATACTAATCCTTGCATAAAGCAAGACTTTTTGTTATTCATAAAATACAGGGTCACCAAATGGGAAGTAAGCTCTGCATTTGATTTTATTGTCGCATATTGTCGCATAGATTTCTCTTAAATAAGTATCAGTTACTAATCCCTGTGGGTTTTTAACATTTTAAATAGACTAGAGAACTGCCAAATGTTAAAAGAAATTTAAAATGTGATCATTGTTCAGTAAGGCGGGTCTCGGTTTTAAAGGACACAGCATATCCAAACACTCAAGTATTCTAATATCAACTGCCTTTTTTTAAACCATTAAAATGATAAGGTATATACTGGTATGTTAACCTAAGTACTTATTCAAATGTAACCATTTGAGACTTTTAGATGTTAGCACCCTGTCTATTTGAATAAACAGATATTATAATATTTGCTATAAGGAATAGATTATTTGTAGGGATAATCATTTTTGAATAAACAGATATTATAATATTTGCTATAGAGAACAGATTATTTGTAGGGATAATCATTTTTATTTAAAGGTGATCAAAGAGGGTAACAGACAATGACGACCGACAGCATAGTTGTTGGCAGCACAATGGAATGCAGAAAGTGTGCCTATAGAATGCATTTCTTTTTTATACTTCTCTTTTGTTTTATTCTTTGAATTATAATCTAATTCTTTAGAACACTGAGTCTTGCCAAAGTGTCTGCTGTAACTCCAGGTGTAAGGTGCATCAAATACTGCAGCCAGCTGATACATTCAGTAGCCTATATTAGCACTTAAACACACAAAGGAGATTTATACAGCCCTCCTTTGTAAATAATAGTGCCAAGAAGCTAGAAATTATGAAGATGAAAGAGCAGTCTGCTTTCCTTCCAAGTGTGCAAGTAGAAAAGCTGAGTTTTAGAGAAACACATGGATACCACCTGCAAAACAATTGTCTGATCACAAGAATGACAGACCTGGTTTGCGTTCTCCTCCTCATCCCTTTGAAGTAAACAGAAGCTTTGTAAATTCAGGGTGTACATAGGGAAAAAATTAAGTCAGATAAAGCCAGATTCTCCATTGACCCATGGTCCATCGGTAAATTCTTAGCCAGTGCACATTTCTTCAAATTACTATATAAAATTCCACTGAAATAATTATACAATTTCTGATATATATGCATTATTTAATAAGTAAAGGTAGTACTATTAAGTTCACGAACTTATCCTAGATAAGTGCTATATACCTCTTTGCTGAATGTAATTATAGTCACAGTCAAAGTACTCTCCTTGGTCATCTGGTGACCACAGTGGTACTCACTCAGCAATGACGTATGTAGCACTTTGTCTAGGATGAGGTCGCAAACTTAATTGTCGGAGACTTCACCTTTGTTTCATAGGTGGTTAAATACAAGTGTGCCTATATGCTAAAATCCGTTTACAGAAAAATAGTATTTTATACTCCTTTTCTCACTATTTTCTCCTTCCCAATAGCATGACATCTAATTTGACTCTTAGACATTTCCAAACTGGCCTATTTGTTCTTCAGATAAACCTCAAATATGTTCAATTGATTTTTATTAACCCGTAAAATCTGACTTACTTTGACCTACCAAATGTTGTCCCCACTGCTACCTAACACACATCTCTGTATTTAAACACTGCTCCATTCTCTCTGAAGAACAGAAAATGCTTGTTACTACTTCAAAGTAATTATCCAACCTAATAGGCCTTCTCTTTTCATCACTGGGCAAATCACACAAACTTTGAAAAGCCAACTGACCTGTGGTAAACACAGATATGTTAAAATTATAGGTACCAAGGAAGATTAAGTTCTAAGAAGCTCTGTTACTACTTGTGTACTAACTTCAGCAGAACCTCTATAGTTGACCACCTCATTATTTCAACCACCTCAAGTTGACCCAATTTTTATAGACTGGACATGTTCCACACGCATACTTATCCGTACAGTAGGCCTAGTTCCTTATGTTGACCACCTCTGTATACTGACCAGTGTGTAACAGTCCCTTGGGAGGTCAACTTACAGAGGTTTTATCACATTAACAATAAAAAAAACACCTGTGGCTCATCGTGCAGGGCGCCGGACCCATATGCCGAAGGTGGCAGGTTCAGGCCCCGCCTCGGCAAATAGCCGGGCGTTGTGGTGGGTGCCTGCAGTCCCAGCTACTCCGGAGACCGACGCAAGAGAATCGCCTAAGCCCAGGAGTTGGAGGTTGCTGTGAGACAGAAAAGGATAGAAAGGAAGATATAGGAAGAAAGAAAATGTATGTGCACAATACAATTATCTCTGTATGCAAACAACATGATCACCTACACCCACAAAAAAAATAAAAACTTAAAAAAAAAAACAAAAACACTACCTAACTACAAATTAAATGAATGGCATTTAGTTAGGAGATCAAATGACTTAACAAGGTCATCTAGCTAGAACATAGATGGGGCACTGAGTAAAACTCATAGGACTCTAGAATCTTCACTCTTAGATGTTATGTTAACTCTCACTTCATTGTACCTTAACCAGTTTTAGCACACATTTCCCATTCTTTCTATTTTCCCAGTATGCTTTTTGAAGACAGGAATCACAGTATTTTTTTCCACCTATTTTATGCATAAGAATTATATGCCTCATATAAATAGTTAAGTATTTGTCTATCTTTATCTTGGCATTATAATGATGCAAACAATTGATATAATTTCTAAAATGAAATGGTCCTCAGATTAAAGTCCTGCCATAAAATTGGTCCATTCTCCATAACTATTTTGTTCAACTGAGAGCCATGAATACATTATTTAGAGCACTATACATAAACAACCCATTACACAAGCAAGAGAAAGACCAGAACTGTCCACAAATTTATAATGTATATGCTGTTACATCTGTGGTATTTCCTCCTTTTGAGTCAGTAATAGAGCACCCCAGCAAGGAGGCTGATGGTCACTTTTTTGGAAAACAATCTATGATGAATAACTACATCTTTTCTGGAAAGATATGCCACCAGCACATACTAGCAGGAACAACATCACAAACCAAACTCTTTCCTTGCTAAATCAATCAAATGCAACCATCGTAAATTATTTTTAAATGTATTGTTGATGTTACTATTCCAAATTTGCTTTACTATTACTATAGCATATAAAAGCCTCTGGCTTCAAAACAGTATGTATATTAATACATATTGACATTGTCTTACTTCCATAGAGCTAGTGAGCTATTTAATGTTATGTACCAAATTCTTTACATAAAATATTTCACTTAATCATTACATCAACCCATTGACTTTCTCTCTTATTTACGCAGCTTAAAAAAGTAATTAGCTCAAAATCACAAAAATGGTACTGAGCAAAAGTGAGATCCCATCTCTACTAAAAATAGAAAAACTGAGGCAAGAGGATCACTTGAGCCCAAGAGTTGGAGGTTACTGTGAGCTCTGATGCCAGAGTACTCTACCTATGGTGACAGTTTGATACTCTGTCTCAGAAAGAAAAAAAATCCACAAAAATGGTAAATAGTAAATCTAGATTTAAAGGCCTTGTGAGCTAATAGCTATTTCAAGTTCTTTACTTCAGTGCCTAATTATCTTGTAAGGTTACTCCCCACATTTGGGGGAAGAAACATCTAGAATCTATTTTTCTTAGATTTAACATGCAGAATACAATTATTGAAACTCTTCAATTCTAATTTGTTTTGTTGTGATTTTTTATTTTCCTTGGAAGCTGAAAATATAAGAATCTGTTACATATAATAATGATAATGCTAATATTTGTGAAATACTTTGTGACAAACACATCTGGTCCTGTAGAAGCCCAGCCACTACCTAATAATTAATTCACTGGAGAAGTAGCTCTTTTGTAAGGATGATCTGTGGTCATTCACAATTTAAGCAGTCAATTACTTTAAAATAGGCTTCAAGAGGGCCATATTGAAAGCCAAATATCACTTCATTGCAACTAGTGTTACAGTAAGGGTCCTGTGGATTCATTTTTATTATTTAAATACAGATGATCATAAAATTAGCACCCTTCTAATGTAGTTCTCATCTTGATTATTACTATTTAAGTAGTGAAATTTTTTCTTCAGGCTGAGTGAACACTATAATTATTATTGCTTTGTATTATAAAGGTTGCATCTTAATTGAAAAATCAACACTTTTTTCCTTTTCAATGAATACATCAACTTCAAAATCAACTAAAACATTGAAGATGCAAGCAATTTTGCTAGACCCACAAATTAGAGTGTCCTTGATCAACCAGTATTCATAACCCATAATCTTAAACATAAGATGTTAACTGATCTTATAACTGGGCCGGTATTAAAACTATCAGAATGTTTCTAGCTCAGCTCTTGGTTTGGAAATCCCTTTGGTCAGAGAGGCAGTAGGACTGAACAAATAGCACTTTAGAGTTCCTTTTGACAATATCACTATACTTATACACTGAACTATTTAGTGTGATAGGTCTGCAAAAGGTCAAGTTGTTCTTACAACAATTTTAGCTATGTATAGATATACTTTAAAAGTTGGGAGGTGTAGACACAATTTCTAAGCATGAAAGTGTAAAACAAAAACTGCTCAAAAAGGAATGCACTTACAATATGATATGAATGAAAGTTTGTATATTTCATATATCTGTATATTTTTGTATCTATAGAATAAAAGCTTATATGGTGTTTTGTATATGCCAAATATATTATTTCTATATTCCATAAAAACACATGTTATACAAACATACACAAATACATACTCATTTAGTACTCAAGTCACTTTAAGGGAAGATAATATTATTATCCCCTTTTTGTACAAGAGTAAACCGAGGCACACGGTTACATATCTAGTAAATAGAGATTTGAATTTAAGTAGCATAGGTCCAATATCCCCCTGCTATACAATATGCCGTACTGAGCACCCTGAATAAATCCCATCATATTTTTATTAGATAGCCTTAGCATTTATAATTATCAATACTATTAGTATCATGAATGAAAATTGAAAACTAGTTTCAGAAAAATTTCCAAATGTGATGTTCAATTAATTTCAGCAAATATTAGCAAATGTTTCTGGCCTAATTATGTGTTGCCCAAAGATAAACAGTGTCTAAACCAAAATATAAAAATGATCTTTTGGGAGCATCATTATTTTGTTAAGCAAACATTCAGGATTCCTGAAGCTGAAGACTGTGTATACATAGGAGTTAACCACACTTCTGCCATTCAAAGCATGAAGGTGACAATTTTCATAGAGTTAACAGGGAACTGAGGGGAACTACTCCACCCCTGCTTTCCTTATGTGCATTATGTTATCAATTTGAAGAATCCTATAAATAAGCAATATTTTTGTTAAGTCTTCCATTTTCTTTTATTGTGTTATACAAACATACAGATTTACATATGTATACATGTGGCAAAAATACTTATCACATGTATCTTATTCTCTTGTTTATTCACAGTAATTTAATGAATGACAAGTTAGCACATTTCACTGGAATGTGTGCAAGAGAGCATGATGCACAGGGAGCCCTGGGCTGCCACTCAACACCTGTGGGATTTGGGGAAGCAACTAAACCTGCATTAGCCTTGTCCACTCCAGTTCCACCCCAGGGTCATTGTGAGAAGCGAATGGGATGTGGGACATGAACATGGTCTATGTACTCTAAAATCCTAAGCAAATACAAAAGATTCATGTCATTGCTAGTATGGTACCTGTTACTCAGTCCACAGGGCCTAGCACAATGCTGCTCAATGCCTAGGGCTGAGAATGGTTATTGGTTTAACTTAGTTTTCATAATGAAAAAAAGGAATTTAACCAAAAGGACATGCTGCATTTTACTAAAATAAAGATGCCAATCTTAAGAGTTTATAATTACTATGAAAACAGGAGATATCTTTTCTAATTTTGTAATCATATCATTCATTTCTATTTTCCTATGTTTTTAATTACTACAATTTTACATAGGGACTAAGGAGGCATTTTAATACCAATCAACACAAATAGGACATATACAAGGAGAGAGTGATTTATTGATGATCAGAATTTGATGAAAAATAGGAAAAGTAAGAATGTACTATTTTACATACAATTTATAAATGCATGGGTGCTTATATGTACATCCCACAAATAATTCTCACGTCCACCTAACACATAGCCCTATGCATAAGAGCATAGGTCTGTATGTTCCACGAGCCCGTTATCTGAACCTTCAGAAATTGCCCTTTAAAAGCCAAAGGCCTAAATTTTCACTTTGATCAATGGGACAGCTTTATCACAAGATGGGATGGCTGAAGTTTATCGATTAGCTGATAACCTTCTAATGCACCAGCCTTTAATCTGCAATAAAACAGTGAATGAAAATAGAGCTTTCAGAAAGGAAAATAGGGTTTGATTATCCTTAAAGAAAACAAGAACCCAGAGTGTCACGGGAAGGCAAAAGCATCCAGAAAAACAGAGCAGTGACATCCAGTTATTTGGCTTGCTCTACAAACCCTTGAGTTAAGACAACTGCATCACCTGACATTCTGCCCCAGTGCCAAGGACTGGCCAGTCAAATCAAATCAACATAATAAGGCTGCTGTGTCCCTGAGAACAGAGAAAAACAACCTTGAATAGCAGTAAAAGTTCACTTCACAGCATGACCACCATTTCAAAGGGAAAGTGAACACTACTGAGAGCCTCACTTCAGTATGATCCATACATCTTGATAGGAATAGGCCATTTTTAACTAGGTCTTGTAGCCTTGACAGTATTGGACAGAACTTTTGCTGGAAACTCAGTAGCTGGAATGAATCCCAGGAAAATCATTTCACGGGTTAGGACTTACTATCAGTATTGAAAACTTAAGGTTTAAAGGCAAATGGCAGAGAGTATATTTCTTTCTAAGCAAAATGTATCCAGAGTTCTGTACTGGCTTATAGATTTTGATGATAATCCATGTGAAAAATCTTAACAATAAACTGAAAATTACATGTGTAGATATACTAAATATTAATAAAGCAGATAAACAAAACTTGGCATAAAGATTATTGAATTTCTCCCTCCATCCAATAAATATATATTTATGCTAGTGGGATAGCAGAGTTTAAAAGAATCTTCTTTTTAAACAAGAAAATGAATGAAAAAAGTATTTCTTATTTGAGTGTCTCTAATAGAGAACTTGATAAAGAATAGGTCACTAATAAGTGAAAGTATCTGGGTTCATATTTTTCTTATTTGCTATTTTCCCAACACTCAACAAAAAGCATACAATCTTTCTTTTAAAATCAAAAAACCCAATAACTTTTGTGGATTTGTTGATATCATTAATCCATAGTATCTTTTCAAAGGGCAGCTTTGGGATTTCCATGAACATTTGCTACTACATTGGGAATTCCATGAATGCTACTATTCTCCAGTATGATAGCTAATAACTCTGCTAATGTTGCTACTACTGTTGTCCTCATTGCCCAAATCCTTCCTCTTGTCCAGCGAAGAAAATATGCCATGTCTAAAACTTTTCTGTAGTGAAAACCTGTGCATAAATAATGCAAATGCATAATGTTATCATAAACACCTCTCTAATTCTGAATAAATATATCTTTGAGGCAGAGAAATGGAAGCACTGTAGCCTTGACAAGGATTGGGAACAGTTCTTTTTTTTTTTTTTTTTTTTCTTCTTTTCCTAAATGTCTAGCTCAAGTGAGTTCACAGAATATCTTTCTTGGGGCAAATCTCTATTCAAAGGTTCTCCTGGTCTCTTGATCCATTATAACTTGGTAAGAAAAAATTTCAGATACTATCAATTTCCTGCATGAGAAATATTCTTCGTTAGTCAAGTAGATTTTTCTTTTTCAGAGCAGAAATAGCTTTGAGTCTTTTCCTCGTAGTCTGAGTAGTGGCTGTCAGCAAAGTAAGATCCCCATAAACCACACAACTGTGAGTTGGAGATCTGAACTATGTAATTTCAGTCATCACGGGCCTTAGTTATTTGATTATTTTATGATCTGGGTTCCTCTTTATGTAAAACGGGAGCATTATCAAGGTATTTCAGAGTAGTTCTCCTAAATACAGATTGGAAAATATAGTGTGAGATAGTAGTATGAAATTATATTTATTAGAGGGCTATAAGCTGATAGCTGAGATTTAGCTCTCATGTTACATAAATGCAAACAGCTTTCCAATAAACCTCAAAGAAAAATGGAACAGAGGAAAATTAAAGCCGGTATTTGCATTAGATTTCAAACAATTCAAACCACCTGTGCTTGAATATGTTAAAAATATTCTAAATACTCAAGAAGCTATTCATCCAATTCAATTCAAAATTCAATGAATACATACAACATGTGACTCATAGAAATATGAGTAGAACATGACTCATTCTTTCCAAACCAATCCAAACAGGATTGAAATTAGAATGCAGATAGAGCATTTATTGCAGTGATCCCTTTGTAACAATGAAAATACAGGGGCGGCGCCTGTGGCTGTTGGAGTAGGGCGCCAGCCCCATATACTGAAGGTGGTGGGTTCAAACCCAGCCTCCACCGAACTGCAAAAACAGAAAAATAGCCAGGCGCTGTGGCGGGCACCTGTAGTCCCAGATACTTGGGAGGCTGAGGCAAGAGAATCACCTAAGCCCAGGAGTTGGAGGTTGCTGTGAGCTGTGTTACGCCACAGTACTCTAATAAGGGCGATAAAGTGAGACTCTGTCTATACAAAAAAAACAATGAAAATACATCATGGCGGCATTAGGAAGGTTGAGAACCACTGATTTATTGGCACATGAAGTTCTTATTTCTAAGATAATCAAAAAAAATAGTGCAATCTAATCTAATCTTGTTTTGTTATGTTGAGACAGAGTCTCACTCCTTTGCCCTGGGTAGAGTGCTGTGGCATCACAGCTCACACAGCAAACTCAAACTCAAGCAATTCTCTTGCTTCAGCCTCCTGAGTAGCTGGGACTACAGGCACCCGCCAAAATGCCTGGCTAATTTTCTATTTGTTTTTTTTGTTTGTTTGTTTGTTTTTTTAGTAGAGAGACAGAGTCTTAGTCTTCCTCAGGCTGGTCTCAAACTCCTGCACTCAAGTGATACAGCAGCCTCAGCCTCCCAGAGTGATAAGATTACAAGCATGAGATATCACACCCAACCTAAGTAAATCTTAAAAAAAATATATGATATCAACAAGGCAAGTGATACAATATTTCTGTATATAGCAACAATTAAAATTAAACTACCCAATTTTAAAAAAGCCATATGTTATTCTTGTTAGGTCCCTGTCAGAGGAATTCAGCATAGGCCAAAGTGATATGAACACAGACGGGATAGTCATCATTCTTTGGCAAATCCAGTGACCACACCTGTGGGCAGAGTATATTTTGTAGAAAAAAACATTAAATCAAAGAGACAAAACCTAAGGACATTTTCTTCAGAATTTAATAGATCAGGGTCCGAATCATACAATGATTATGCATAGACACTAACCTTCATACAATTTCACATCACTCAACATGGAATAATACAATTTGGTTTATCAATTGCATGCCGTAAGAATATAAGCTCCATAATAGCAGAGATATATTTCTGGTTTGTCCACCACCAGGGAACATCAGAAACCAGGACCTAAAACAGAGTCTGGCACATAATAGGGACTCAAAACATATTTATTGAATGCATAAACTTCTAGAGTTTTAGAAACCTACTTAACATCTGAACAGACTATAACTGTACAGAAGTATGAAGTCAATAAATACATAATTTATTAAATTAAACTCGTGTGTAAAATAAGAATCTTACTGTTAAGTCTTTTCATTCCTATTTAAAATCATACAAATAAAGACAATGGATATGGATCTCATTTAAAAGAATGTAGTCATGTTAATTTTGCAAGCAGAAATGTGAATTCAAGAGGCTCCTACAATAAGAGATAAAAGAGCCATCACATTCAAATCTCTCTTGCAGGATCCAAAAGTTACTCATAACTGGACTGTAAAGCCAACAACTAGGAATAACTATGAAACAAATCTGTGTATATTTTAATAATGTCACATTTATAGGAAAAAAAACAGAGAAAAGAAAAAATAGCCCACTTTCTTTGCTAAATCCTAGATTGCAGTAAGATTCAAAGGGCTGCATACAAAACCATTTTGGAAAAGTACTTTTCTTATCTTATCACTTAATCACACACTGTGTAAACAGAATTTTTCATCTACTCATTCCTGATAATTGAGTTCTTGAGTTAACACCACCCTTATCTACTATGAGATACTGTGCTTGTTAGGATATAATTCATTTGACTTAAAAAGCCAACAACATAAAACCAACATTTTTACTTTAGGAAAAAATGCAATAACAGGCAAAAGCAAATGTTTTGTGCACCTGAAGTAGATGTTTGTTGTTATAAAAAGAAAAAAGGAAAAAATAATGATATAAATAAAAATCCATAACAAACACTAAACATACAGCTATGACGTAAAAGTCCACATATACCAGTTTAGCTCAGATTATTGACTCTTTATATCTCATTTCAAGAAAGTTACATAGTATATGAGGTCCCAGTCCCAAAATAGATTTATTTCCAGGTGAAACTTACTTAATGTAGAATATAAATGTCTATACACAATAACTAAGAAAATGCCGGGCGGCTCCTGTGGCTCAGCGAGTAGGGCGCCGGCCCCATATACCGAAGGTGGCGGGTTCAAGCCCGGCCTCGGCCGAACTGCAAAACAAAACAAAAAATAGCCGGGCGCTGTGGTGGGCACCTGTAGTCCCAGCTACTAGGGAGGCTGAGGCAAGAGAATCGCTTAAGCCCAAGAGCTGGAGGTTGCTGTGAGCAGTGTGACGCCACGGCATTCTACCCAGGGCGATAAAGTGAGACTCTGTCTCTAC
>CAUYON010193556.1:0-25626 GCA_963573935.1 Arctocebus calabarensis | reverse complement strand
CCTGGATAGAGTGCTGTGGCATCACAGCTCACAGCAACCTCCAATTCCTGGGCTCAAGCGAGTCTCCTGCCTCTGCCTCCCAAGTAGCTGGGACTACAGGCGCCCACCACAATGCCCGGCCATTTTTTGGTTGCAGCCGTCGTTGTTTGGAGGGCCTGGGCTGGATTTGAACCTGCACAGGTGTACGTGGCTGGCACCTTAGCCCATTGAGCCACAGGTACTGAGCCAGAGAAAATTGCATTTTTTTCCAACATGAGAGAAGTTGTGCTTCTGGTGCTCAAGAATACTCAAATCACAAACGTGATGTCTCTGTTCTGGGCAAGTATGGTGAGTCTGTTTGGTATTTAGACTGGAGGCCTCAGTGGAATGCACATCTTGTGTTGCCTGACAGAAGCCGTTAGTTTTTATCTCCATGGAATTTATTTCTAACATTCTTGTGCTCATATTTCTGCCTTTCCATTTTATTTTTACATTTTTTGTGGGAATAAAAAATGAAATTTTGTGTTTATCGCCGTACCGATAAATGAGATTTTAATCACCTCCTAACCAAGGAATTTAGCACGATGTTCTCTATCGCCTTAATTGCAATCTGACTCATGCTTCAGAATAAGTTATTACACCACATGATCAGGCCATGCTATACAAATCAATAAATAATAGTTATTTTACTCTAAAAATAACTTACATCAGGAAGGACAACCTCTAACGCTTCACTTATCTTCCCATTCTTTGTTGTGCCTCCAGGGCAATGCTGGTTGAGTGAAGCTGTTGGCCATTAGAATGGATCTAAGTAAAAGGAATAAGTAGGACCCAACTGCTTCACCACCTCCCCGTCCCCCACCTTAGACAGAGGCAGATCTCTCAGTGAATCTCTCAGTCACACGCACCTGGCCTGGGAAAAGAGAAAATAGCTACCTTGGTGGGAATGGAGCTGGAGGCATCAGGTAAGGCCATCAATAGGTGGGCAAGATGGGCAATAAAACTTTAGATAATTTCTTTCATTCATTCATTCACCAAACATTCCCTGGCCATCTTCCATGAATGGTGACTCTGCTAGATAGTAGGCAGGAGCACTTTAATACACAGAAGTACACTAAAGCTGGGATCCCCAACCCCCAGGCCAAGGTACCAGTCTGTTAGGGCTGCACGGCAGGAGGTGAGTGGCTGGTAAGCCAGCAAAGCTTTATCTGTATTTACAGCAGCTCCCCATCACTGGGATCACCCCCTGAGTTCCCCGTCTTATCAGAGGCAGCGTTAGATTCTCATAGGAGTGTGGACCCTCCCCTAAACTGGGCATGTGAGGGGTCTAGGTTACACTCCTTGTGAGAATCTAATGCTTGAAGATGTAATGCTCTTGAATTGTTCCCAAACCATCCCACTCCCTTGTCCCCCCCAAACCCAGTCCACGGAAAAATTGTAAAACTACCTTTAATGGAAATGGTCCCTGGTGACAAAAAGGTTGGGAATGCTTCACTAAAGGGTCAGGGTTCTATGATTGAAGGGGGATGAACAGGAGTGGGGATCAGTTCTGCTGAGGAGGAAATGACTGTCTTGGCTGGGTCTCCTTCCTCCTGGGAAGCCTGCTCCAGGGGTGGTTAACCGGGCCCCAGTCGAGCGCTGGGCCATACACGGGGCCCTGCTTGTGAGTGCTGGAGTGTGGGATGTGGACAGGGGTTACTGAGGGTGAAAGAGAGAGGGCTTTCGGTCTTGTTCTCTTAAACCCTTAAATGCACCGTGTAAAGAAATGGTTTCTAGTTCCTTTAAATGACAGTAAAAATGCTCAAAAGAAGATGATGTTAAAGTCCTGAGTGGAGGCTTTCTAAGGGGAGCAGGTGTGTTTAGTCTTGGCCGTGACTCTGGTCCCTGATGTTTACCTTCTGCTTGAGGTCATCGCCCTTTCATGACCACCAGGAAAGGAGCAGGGTCTGCTAGGCTCCCTTTAAAATGGTACCTTGGGCCTAGGCAGACAGGCCTTCCTGTTCCTTAGTTTCTGTAAACATAGCTGAGGTAGACTTTCATTAAGCATTACGGTAAAGCCCAAAGAACATCAGCATGCAAACACCTTAAAAGGGCCAGGATTTTTTACTCCCCAGTCCCTGTTCCAGCTCACCCCGGTACTGTCCGTGCTTTGCCTCAGGGGTTATCAGTGCTGGCTGCACATTCAAATCATCTGGGAAGCTCTGGGTCCAACCTAGGCTGGTAAAATAAAAATCTCTCGGGAGAGTGCTTAAGAGAAGTATTTTTAAAAGCTCTCCAAACAACTGATTTTGTAGGTGGGTTGAGAAGCATGGCTGTAACTTGGAGGCCAGCCCCTACTGTGCGGCCCCTTCACACGCCAGCTCCTGGTGCATCTCCTCTGGGCACCAACAAGGGCTCATGCGTGTTGTATGAGTGAGCGAACAAATGGTCATCTTTCTTTTCACCTCGTGGTCTTCCCATTGAAGTCAAAACCAGAAGGGTACTGGTGAAACTTATTAAACGTAGACTATCAATGTCTTCATACAGTGATTAAGAAAATGCCACGAAGGCTTATGTTTAACAGTTCGACCAAAATATTTCAGATTGTATATGAAGTCAGCACATTGTGCCCCATGATTGCACTAATGTACACAATTATGATTTAATAAAATTATATTAAAAAAAAACCAAAAGAACTCTGCCATCCCCATCCTTTCCTCCCAGGCCCTACCTGGCTTGAGGATTCCCCGTCCTGTCATTGGCAGCCCTCTGTAGGATCATTCCTCTTTTGATACCAGGACAGGTCTTGTTCTGCTCTTTCCTGGTGAAATCTCAGTCATTCAGTGACCATAGCGTGCAGGCAATCAGGGTCGCAGACATCAATTAGCAGGAGGGGCTGCACTCCATAGTAGGTCATGCCATGGTTGAGCTTGGGGACAAAGTAGAGCCAGCTCTGTCCTCCAATATCTGGGCAGAAAGCAGGTGCACAAAGTCAGTCAGAGGGACACCAGCTGTGGATTTACATCGAGGACCTCAGGGATGTCATTCTTGCCTGGTGTTTGCTGACAAGCAGACTCTGAGATAATAAGAGACAGGAGGAAGGCAAATCCTCCCACTTGTGTGCTCAGGGCTCCTTCAGCGGCATCGACTCTGTCCCTTCTCCAGGGTCGTCCTTTGGTGTTCCTTCAAACAGTGATCTGGGTCAAATGGAGAAATGGGATCGTGGTCTTAATTTCACACTTCAGAAGGACATATCATTGCATATTTCAAACACAGAAGAAAAGAATCGAGGTCAGTAGAATATTAAATCAATTTTCTCTTAGGCTCAAGGCTGCCATTTTTGCTATATGACATAACTGAGAAGCACTTTATATATGGTGAAATAAAAACAGCATATTCATTTAATAGAGTATTTATACAATGCATGGGTCTGGAAATAAATATTTAATGCTAATTAATACGTGACTTTGTTTTGGGAATCCTGGGATTGTATTGCCTAAATAGTTATTTAGATAAATATTTATTTGTCATTATAAACAGTGATTTTACATATTTTCTATCTATAGATGATAAAATAGAAAATACAGTATATATACAAGTTTTTTCATCTCTTAAAAAATATAATTTGAAGTTAATATACAAAGCACACATGCATGGTGCATAGAAAAACATTACTTGGCTTGGAATTAGAAATTTGTTTGTTTATTGGTTTACTTATTTATTTTAGAGACAGGGTCTCACTGTTGCCTAGGCTAGAGTGTAGCAGCATGATCATAGTTCATTGTAACCTCAACCTCTGAGCTCAAGCAATCCTCCTACCGCAGCCCTCTGAATACCTGGGATTACAGCCATGTGCCCCCCTGCCTGGCTAAATTTTCTTCTTATTTTTTGTAGAGTTGGGGTCTCACTGTGTTATCCTGGCTGGTCAAACTTCTGGTCTAAAGCGGTCTTCTTGCCTCAGCCTCTTGAGTAGCTGGGACTACAGGCACTTGCCTGGCTAGTTTTTCTTTTTTCATTAGAGATGGGGTCTCACTTTTGCTCAAGCTGGTCTCAAACTCCTGAGCTCAGGTGATCCACCTATCTCAGCCTCCCAGAGTGCTAGGATTACACGTGAGAGCCACCATGCTGGCCTCTTCTATTATTTTAAACACATGTTTTCTTTTTCTTGAAATTGATTTGCTTGAGAAACTGCCTGCAATTTCTACCTAGTCACCACTTTTCATGATTTTCCCTTTTAACGGAAGATTTGTGGATACCTATTTGTGAAATATATCTCATCCTTCTCTAATCTCACATTGTTCTGAGGTGGAAAGACCTGAGAGGCAAAAACTATTCAGGAAGGGTCTTAAGTCTCAGCATCTCACCCAGCCCTTGAATCCTACAGAGTTCCTGTGACTGAAATGCTCCGCTTCCAAAGCATTTTCTGTTTGAGGTGAGTCAGTCTTCAGCAGACTCACGCTGTCTGGGGCAGAAGGGATTTTGTCCACCTGCCACTTTTATTTTTATTTTATTTTATTTTTTTTAATTGTTGGGGATTCATTGAGGGTACAACAAACCAGGTTACACTGATTGCATTTGTTAGGTAAAGTCCCTCTTACATCGTGTTTTGGCCCTAAAAGGTGTGGCACACACCAAGACCCCACCCCCCTCGCTCCTTCCCTCTCTCTGCTCTTCCTTTCCCCACCCCTCCCTCTTTAGGGGCGCTACTGGCAAGGCTAACTACGTGATTTACAGGGTCCAGTGTAAACTGGGAATGAGGGTCCTTTGTTCAAACAGCAGGGCAAAATGCCATTAAAGCTACCAAAGTATAAAGCTCTTTTATTTCTTCTTGTTTTCTCCTTTTCTCTCTGTCCTTGTCACAGTGTTCTCAATTTGCTATTTCATGTTTTACTAAGTAAAGAAATATTAGAAGTGAAAATTGTTAACATGAATCTTATCATTCATCTCAATACCGTGTAGTACTAGTTTTCTTTCTTTCTTTTTGAGAAAACGTCTCACTTTGTCACCCTGGGTAAAGTGCCATGGAGTCATAAGTCAGAGCAACCTCATTCTCTGAGGCTCAAGCAATCCTCCTGCCTCAGCCTCCCGAGTCAACTTGGGGCTAGTTTTTCTGTTTTTTTTTTCGTAGAGATGGGGGTCTTGCTCTTGCTCAGGCTGTTCTTGAACTCCTGAGCTCAGGTGATCCACCCACCTCGGCCTCCCAGAGTGCTAGGATTCCAGGTGTGAGCCCTCCTGCCCAGCCACAGTACTTCTTTTTAATGCAAATATAACTCACACGGAAGCAAGATAACTGTACGATTTGGGTTTGCAGCTTGCACAAGCATATGAACAGTGGAAATGCGCACGCGCCCACTGAATTGTTTTCATTTCTCTTCTTGGTACCAACATGCTCTGCCTTCTGTTCACGGGTGAGTCAGGAGGAACGGAAAGGAAAAGGTGGGATCGGCCACCCCACTTTCACTTTCCTTCACTGTCATAGCTTTCAGCGGAGTTGTTGGCAAATGCAGGGAGGCCATAAGAGCAAGAGAGAATATGATACCGCCCTCGGCTGTTTAGGGGTCTTGGGATGCAATTATCTTTTTTATTTTTGCAGTTATTGTATTTATTAATTTTTTTTGGCTGGGGCTGGGCTTGAACTTGTCACCTCCAGTATATGGGGCTGGTGCTGTACTCCTTTGAGCCACAGGTGCTTCCGTTATCTTTTTCTGGGTTCTAAGCAAGTTAACCGTTCTAACAGAAAGCTTGGGCTTCCCACCCCCTGAGCTAGTCCCAGTGCTCACACGCTTACCTTGTATTTGAGGCTTCAGGTCTTGCTGAACCATCATACAACACAGGCCCCTGGAATTCTGTGCTCCCGGAGCAGGGCTACGTGTGCGTGTATATGCAAGTAGGGTGAGGAGGAATGCCATACCCCATCATGTAAGTATGTCCTCCTTTGTCACATTGACTTTCACTCACAAAACACATTAAGATTATGAAGAATTTCAGGATGAGAACAGGGACATTAAACCAAGCACTGAGTCCTTCTGAGTGTGGAGCCCGAAGCTGGCCCTGGATCCTGCCATCTGATAGAGTCTAGGGATGCTCCAAACCCCCACAGTGCACGGGACAGTCCCCCACATCAGACACTGAAGGAAAGGTTAGTATTCTGTCGCTGCAGGGCATGGGAGGTCAGCGCACAAGGCCACTTCTCTCCTCTGGGTCTGCTCTATGTTCCACAATGTCATGGTCACACTGTCCGAGACAGCTACTTTCTGCCTTTTGAGGGACTGTTTACTCTGCAACGCCAGGCACCTCCTTTGCTGTCAGTTTGCTGTTGAGGCCAGACAAGATGGCCCAGCTTTCCAAAATGGACCTTGACTGTGCTTACCTATTCTTGGTGGACCTCAGGTTCCTATAGCACTGTCCCCCTGAAAGGAATCCCACGGCCACTGCCTTTCCCTTCGGGCGGGACATGGAAATGCAGCCTCCCAGAGGTTGGCCTTCACCAGCAGTGGTTCTCATGACTGTCCTATCCAGGAGGGCCATATCTAACCTCAAAGTCCACCACACTATTGCAACTTCCTGGCATGTTTGAAAGTTGTTTTATTTTTTGTTTGTTTTTGTTTTCGAGACAGAATCTCACTCGGGTCGCCCTGGGGGTGTGTGGTGTTGTCACAGCTCATGACAACCTCAAACTCTTGGGCTCAGGTGATCCCCTTGCCTCAGCCTCCCTTGTAGCTGTGATTACAGGTGCCAGCCATCATACCCAGGTCGTGGTTCTATTTTTAGTAGAGAGTGGGTCTTGCTTTTGCTCAGGCTGACCTCAAACTTCTAAACTTAAGCAGTCTACCTGCCTCAGCCTCCCAGAGGGTTAGGATTACTGGTGTGAGCCACCAGGCCTGGCTTGTCTGAAAGTTTTAACAGAGGATGTTCATGGCTTGGGTGGTTAGGAGACCTAGGGCAGGGGACAAAGAGCAGGTGTGGAATGAAAGCGGGGCAGTGTGGGGGAGGGCCATGGGGCAAGGGCTCAGTATCTTCCTTAGATTTTTGTCATCTTGTGTGTCAGAAGGAGTGCCAGGATGGGCGAGCAGAAATCCCAGTCAGCCCAGTTAATTCCCCACTCGCATTTTGGGCTGCAATTCCATTTCTCGGTCTCCAACCACTCACAGCAGATGGCGGAGGGGGGAGTGATGCCAAAGACGGCCCAGGCCAGAGAAGTGTTTTTGTAGCATTTAGTGCTGCTGGCACCGTCCATGCAGTAAAAAGTTAAGGAGTCACCAGCCCTATGCCATTTCCAAATGCCTCAAAGTCAAGGTTATTCTTTGAACCTTATATTTAAATTCTCAGCATCTGAAACAGTTTCATTCATATTAATCATTTGTATGTCATTCACCATTCTGCGCCAGACCTCACCTAGCACTAAAACGGGACACCTGCCCTCAGGAGGCTTGGTGCCTTCAGTCACAGGGCGAAGAAAAACTCCACCCGGCCACTTGTCTTGACTATGTTTCCTCCTTTGAAGCAACCACATCATTTTATTCCAACTAGACTACAAGAAACCCAACCCCTCATTTCTGTTTTGGCTCCCAGTGGAGATGCCAGCTGTCCCCGCAGGGTTTTTACATCACTGATGACCATTCTTTCTGGACGTGGGGAAATTGTGTTTCTTGAATCAATAATTTGGAAAAAACCATAAATTTGGAAAGCTATAAATTATAACACAACATCCATAGAAAACACAAATAATAACCCATGGCTTGATATTTTAAGTTTTAATTCTCTTATTTGACAATGTGAATGTTACTTTCTTGGCATTATTATTATTATTATTGCTTAATATTCCGATGCAGCAATCGTCTGATTTCTTTGCTTAATGTATTTATCTTCATTCATTCTTTATAAGGTTTTTGTTTGTTATTAAATTTTAAGCCTTTTTAATTTTGTGAAGGCAAAAAGTGGAAACCTAATAAACACATGTGTATGTTAAAAAAAATTAAAAAATAAAAAATAAAAGTTTTAATTCTACACAAAGCTTTCAGCATTGTGTTCATTCAGTACCCAGGACGTCTGCATGTATCCTACAGCTGTGTGATGGTCAGTGAAGGCACGTTCTCTCCTGGGGAAGGATTGACCTTTAGTTAGTAATTAGGATGGTTTACGAAACTTTTTGTTTTGTACATTACATTATCAACTTGAGCGATTTTAAAGATCAAACAATATTTAACCACTTGAGGAATGAAACACTTCCCATGCTTGGTAACTCAAATGTTTAAATAAAACTTTTCACATATCATTTATCTTGCTTCAAAATACCTATTTTTTTCTTTAAACTTTGGAACAAAAAGTATGTAACTTAGATACCACATCTGTTTTCTTTCATTGTAACTCTTTTCCTCATTGTAGGGTTCTGAGCTTCAGGTTTAAAATGTTCTTTAGAAGGAGTATTATAAACATGAATGAATTGGCTCAGGCTCGTTAGAAATTGCTCCTCCCAGCAGTAAAATTGTAATTTCTTATACTTTTGCTAAATATACATAGAAGAGGCCAAGTAATAAACTCTGTTCTGGTAGAAGGCTTTTTCTTTTTCTAAAATATTGTTATCAATCATCTTAACCTTTGGTAACATCATTTCTTGGGGGGAAAATACATGTAATTACATCAAAATTATGTTAAAAGGTATATCTTAAATACTTTTGTTAGACAAGCTGCACTTGGAAAATCACAAGGAATAACACAGCTGTGCACCAGCGAATATTCAGACTTTCAGGAATTACTTATTAAGTGGAAGTGTAGCGCAGAGTTTGAGAGTCTCGTCTGTGGACTTGTTTGACTCAGTTTCCTTACATGTAAAATGAAGATAAAATACCACCATCCTTGTTCTACCTATCTACTACTAACACAACACCACAAAACTCAGTGGCTTAACCACAGGACAGGGTTCACTTTGGTCTTGAATCTTTGATCTGGAGGGTGAGTCTGGGAGGGATAGCTTGGCATCAGCTGGGGTGACTCAATTGCTGGAGGCTGAAATCATCTGGAGGTTTGTTTGCTCCTGACAGGTGGTTGGCGCAGATTGTCAGCCACATTCTCAGCTGGGTGCTGTTGGCTAGAACATCTGTATGTGGCCTCTGTCTGGCCTGGGTCGCCTTACAGCATGTTGGCTGAGTTCCAAGGTTGAGAGTCCCAAGGGAGAAACAGCCAGATGTTGTTTTTCATGACCCATCCTTGGAAATCTTATCACTTTCTTGCTATTATAGTCTATTGATTGCGGCAGCCACAAATGCCTGCACAAGTTCAAGGGGAGGGGAGAGGCTCCATCTCTTGATGAGGGATGGCAAAGGTCTGAAGAGCAGAGATACTGTTGTGGTCATTTGTGAAAATAACAACTTCCTATTTACTGTGGTTTTCATGAGAATTAAATGAGCTGATACAAACATAACACATTTATCGCATATTGAGCAGTAAATAAGAGCGTGCTATTATCATCACTGGGAATGTAAAAATGTGCATGGAGACTGTACAATGTCTTTGATTAGCAGAGACTCAGAATTCTAGGGTTGCCTGTCCAGGATCCTTTACTCAAACACAGGAAATCGAAGTCCAGTGATCAATTTGTTCGTTCAGTGAAAGAATGGGGGCCAGGAGATCAAAGTGCTTATTCCAGATTAGTCTATGGAGTGTGGAGACTTACAGAGTTGGCAATCACAGAAATAGACCTCTAAATAGTTAATTAAGACAAGTAATGGATTCTCTGTTTCCACAGATCCTTGGAACCTGATTTAAAGATATACTTGAGTATCAAAGAAATAGGTCTTTCCTCTAACTTGGAGTATATTTGTATTCAGTTGCAAAGTGGTTTTTTTGCCTTTATTTTGTGCTTGATAGGATCAGATGAATTTCTGCTGAAATTGCTAGTGCCACATATTTTGCCACGTCACACACAATAGGTAGCTTTTTTGTTAAAAATTAGAATGTTTTTTGAATATCCAAATACGTGAATTAGTAATACAGAAGGCATGCCTTCTGACAAGTATAATTGTACCTAATATAAAATTTCAAATGGTTACAGCTATTAAAATTTCAGACCAGTTCCAGATAGAAAATTTCAAATGGTCACAGCTATTAAAATTTCAGACCAGTTCCTCTGCAGGTGAAGAGTTGGATATTGGCAGTGATGTTAGATGTTTGCTGTGAAAAAGTCCTGAGAGGAAAGTGGAGATTCCACATTAGTAGGTGGTAGCCACGGCAGTTGCGCCCCCTGGTGGTGGTACTGGGCCACGTGAGAGGCTGTGGATAACTAGTACACGTTAACTCCTATTCCAACCAAGCCTGGCTTCTTGGGGCTGAGCTCTGTAGAACTCACTGCATGAGGGGCCTTGGCTGATGAACCATGTCTGTCGTGGTCTCAGGCAGAGGAGAGTGGCTGCACACGCCTGTTGCATATTTGCTGCCTTTGCCCTGAATTGCACCCAACTTTCTTTTTTAAAAAAATAGTTTTCCAGGGCGGCGCCTGCAGCTCAAGGGAGTAGAGCGCTAGCCCCATATGCTGGAGTGGTGGGTTCAAACCCAGCCACAGCCAAAAACTGCCCCCCCAAAAGTTTTCCAATATTTTATTAGGCAATTTTTCAAACATACAGTACAGTTGAGAGAGAATTATACAGTGATCACCCATACATCCACTGTATACATTTTATAATTTTGCTTTTCTTTGCATGGAGGGAATATGTATGTAGGAGGCCACAAGTTTTGTGCCCTCACCACGATGACCACAGATTCCTACTGGGAGAGTTATAAACAGAGGAGCCGTTCCTCGGGCCCTGCTCTGAGCACACCCCACAGCCAGCCTTCTTGAGCTGGTTAATCGTATGTGCCAACTTGGCTAGGCTGCAGCGTCTAGATGTTTAGTCAAGCACCTGCTTAGACATTGCTGTGAAGGTGTTTTTCAGATGTGATTAACATTTGAGTCAGTAGACTTTGCGTAAAGCAGTTACCCTGTGAGTGGGTATCATCTAATCAGTTGAAGGACTTAAGAGCGAAGTCTGAGGTTCCCCTAGACAGCCTGTAACAGAGGAAACCTTCATGATGTTCCAACTTGCTGCCCTGAGGAATGTGGATTCAAGACTGTAGCAGTAACTGTTCTCTGGATCTCCAACCTGCCAGTCTTCCCTGGAGCGCATGGACTTGTGAGCCTCTATAATTGTAAGAACTAATTCCTTAAGACAGCTCCCTATCTGCAGACACCCAGTTGATTCTGTTTCTCCGGTGAACCTAGACTTGGGTCTCTTATTTAGTCCTTCCCACCCCCACCTGCTTGCCTTTTTAAAGAATTACCTCATGTAGGGAGGCATGTCTTCCAAATGCCCAGTTTCTAGGGAATCTAGTTTTGAAGCAAGATCTATAAAGAAGGGTTCATACTAGCACAAAGATACAAAAAAATTGTAATAGGTTTCAAGAGAAAGCAACTTTAAAAACAATATTATAAGATATAGAAATACGTAGACAGGGTGGTGCTAAAGAGGCTCAGGCATGAGTTTTGGATTTGCACTGTGATCTGCAGCTTCCTGGCTATGTGGTCTTTGGAAGGACGTTTAATCTTTCTGAGCTCCAGTTTCCTCCTCTGTAAAATGGGGGAAATAATGTCCAGTTCCTCTACAGGTAGAAGGTAGTGTGGGTGCTCACTTTGGCTCTTTGGGTTATTAGGAAAAATCGCATTTGAGCTATGGCAGAATAAGTGATTAAGTTATTCATTATTGCTTCCCCTTGCTCTGCTGACTAGGTTCTCTTCTAACCTCTTCTCTCTACTTCACCCAATGCTGCTTGCAGACTGTTCGTTCATACCAAGATCTGTGACAAATAAAAGCACATGTTGTTACCCTTTCACTAACAGGGCTTAAGAATAAGCAAAAGTAGCAACGTTAAGGCAGTAACCGGAAGGGGAAGTTGTGTTCAGTTGGGCTTGAGGACAGGGAAAGACAATGATGGCTGCTTCCATAGTTAGCCCACGCACGTGGTCCTGCCTTCCTGACTGCCTGTAGGGAAAATAGCATTATTTCACAGGGTTGTTTAAAGGAATAAATGGGGTAATTCATGAAAGGTGCTCAACTGTGCAAGAACATAGCCAGGTCTCGATAAAGGTCAGTTAGAAACAGTAGCAGTAGCAGCATTAGATTGGCAATGGAGCTCTCGAGTTGAGATGAAAGGAAGAAAAAAGACAGGTGGGAAAGTAAATGTGGGGTGTATTGTGTCACCAACTAGACTGTGGAAGAAGTTTGCACTGATTAGTGGAAAGTGAAACAGTTAAGGGAGGGCCAGGACAGTAAACCATCACTAAGCACTGTTACGTGGTTATTATTACCGCTGTTTAGTAACAGTTTACGAAAGTCTGCCCCGTAAAACAACACTGTTGATATAAAGGTGACTGTTTTAAGCCCTGGAAGGGATGATATTACCTGGTATTTCTGCAGCTACCCCTGTGATGTGGTAAGCATTGATGTTCGCTTGGACAACAGCAACTCCTCCTTCATTCCCTTAGACGAGTCCTGAGTTTGTTCCGATAGCTTTCACCCATGTGATGCAGGTGGATGTTGATTAGTTTATGATAAAAAAACGATGGTTCCATTCCCTTTGCCAGGGGCCATTCCCATAGCCAGCGATGGTCATAAGATCAAAGAGAAGTATGAAAAGAAGCTGCTGCTTGGAATGTGTGTGCAGAAGGGGCACTTCACATTTTGCCATTTTTCACCCATCTGGAGTTAGAGATTGAATAATTTATAAAAAGACATTTATCAGATTTTCTCATTATCCTTGTCTGCTCATTTGAACTGCCATCTCTTCCGTATATCAAATACCAGCATGCTTTTTAACCTGTTCCCTTTATCCCATCTGTCTGTTTTGGTGCTAACATTGCACGGCGTTAATTATCATGTTATTTTTTAAACGTTTGAGTAGGAAGAGTGAAAAATCAAGTGTCATGTCCTGTGTGTAGCATTTAGTTCTCTTAGAGTGGGGGGATTGTTTAATAATCAGCACATCTATGGACATTAGCATAGCACAGTACTAGTCCTTGTCACCTAAGCCAACCGTGTGCAAGGTTTTGCAGATGGTGAGAAACCTTATGAGACCTGTGACTTTAGGAGCAGAAACATGTTTAAAAGAGGTGCCTATCCCCGATTCAAAAGGAAACAGATGCTCACATGTTTTTATGAACTCTGGTTTGGAGCTGCTCAAGACGCTTACTCTGATTAACAATCTTGCAACCTTAAATCGTGGTCTGTCAGCTTCCAAGGAAACAGTTTCAAACACCATATCGAGTGACAGTGAAATAAGAACCAGGAACTAAATCAGGTTCTGACTTTCCTTTTTCTCCACGTTGTGCAGACCATCATATCTGAAATGGATTTTTATCGACTAATTTTGTCTTTTCTGTATGTGTACCATTGAGACGTGGTTTAAATATGGTTCTGATTCTGTGAAGTATGTGGAAATATCATGGTGGCTCTGAGAATTGGATTGTGTGCTTTTGGACAAAAAACCCTGATGCCTTGTTCTATGAAGTAGCACTGGTTGGGGGTCTGTGTCCTTGTGTGGGGGAGGAGAGAGAGGGAGTGGGGACATAGCAGAACTGTTTCGTGTGGCTCCTGGGCAAAATGAGAGGCGAAAAGTTGGCAATTCACTTGTGCCCAAACAGTCAAATTTATTAATTCAGAAAAATAAAAACTCTAGCATTTTATCATGGCAAAACAGGAACCCCCCAAATCCATTACTGTAAGACTTGCACATCTTAATTGCTACCACTTATTAGTATAATAATAAATTGGACTAGAGGAAGGGTTCTACATAGATGACAACGTGACATTTCAGGCATTTATAATTTGATATTCAGTTCAAGGAACTTCCTCACTAATAGATGTTCATAATCTTTCTGGACAATGTCTACATTTTAATTAAGTTGCTAGAAATCAAATAGTTTAAAAGTCATGAAAATAAGTTTCCCACGATCATTGCATAGCACATTTTAGAACGTTGAGTATCAGAAGGTCTTTCCTTTCTTGACAAGGAAGATTGAACCCAAACATGCCAAGTGACATGTTGAAGTTCCTTGGTAGGTTGGTGGTGGGGCTGGCTGCAGATCCAGACCTTCAGACCCAACAGGCCAGTGCGGGTCCCACCATAATGGGGACTGTGAACTGCTTTCCGCCAGCGTCAATGACAAAGGCCATTTGGAGAACTCTGTGAAGGACCTGGAGGTTACAGCCACATCCACTTTGTTTTTTTCCTTTTATTAAGTCATAGACACATGGATCATGAATACATTGATGCTTTGGGGGGTACAACCCATTTTTAACAAGCAACATGCTAGGCCGCCAGTGCCTATATTACAGAGAGGGGGGGCGTGTAGGACGTCTGCCGTATTACCCCTTCCTTTTATTTTGAGACAAGTTTCTAGGCATTCCTCACTTGACTGTGAAGGAGCCCCCACAGGCCATGATGGGTGAGTGGCTGAAGGTCCTTGTCACAGGCAGCCCCGGGATTACGAACAAGATGGGTTCTGTAGGTTTGTTCTTAATCTGCATTTGTACGTGAGTTGTACACGTTGTATTACATTTACCTGTAATAGCTTCCATTTGTAAGTGTGAGTCTTGCATAAGTCAGATGTTTGTAACTCGGGGGCCGCCTGTACCCGATTTTAGGAGAGCACATGAATGAGAATCCTGATCATCATCTTTGCAAACTCTCAGCTGTACTCTGCCTGCCTGGAAACTGGGTGTGGCACAAGAAGCCTTATTCTCATACTGCTTTTGTGGGCTTGAAGTCCGAGAGGAAGCGGGTGCAGGGCGGTGAGTGCTTCGTTGCCATTACTGTTCTTTCTCACACCTGACTCATCATTTCCTACCACCCTCGAAGTTTTGACAGGCAGAACTTGCCACTCCGCAGTTAAGAGGCAACCTGGGGTACAGCCAGCAGCGGATGGACCATTTCACCTGCTTTATTAGCTACCAAGTATAAAGTCCTGGATGTTGCCCTACACAAGCAGAACTCACAGGTTGAAGCCTTCCAATAGAATATTTTTCTGGTTCATCTTTCTCTTTTAATTTTTCTTGTACCAACCCATATTTCCTCGGTTCGGTTTTATGTTCTACAACCTATTTGGCCGGCAGATAGTCATCAACATAAGAGGGATGCTAGCTGTGTACAGCAGGACTTGAATGATGGGTTGAAATTATTCAATTAATGGTCTAGAACAGAGAAAAAACTTCAAATCAGAGAGGGAAGTATTACTTATAAATTTTATTATCAGACATAATTGAATAAAAATTAGTGGCTCGTACTCCCAACTTTTTAATGTTGATTAAAAAAACCCAGTGATGTGATGATTTTCCTTACCCCTCACCACTGGTCATGTACCATCTGCACTGATTTATTTTATGTTACATGTGAGTGATATAAATGGTATGTCCTCGGTGTAGAGGACAACACTAGTGTTCTAGGTTTTACTTGTAAGGCAGGTGCTATAGAGGTTTTCAGATGTCCTGATGAAATTTTGTTAGGCCATTGACCTCCAATCAATTCTTCCCCCATGACAATTGGGGGACAGCTTAGGTGACTGAGCCAAGCTCTGCACTTGTATTTCTGGAAGAGACTCAGACCTCTGGCTCATTCCAGATTGCAGATACCTTAGTCTTCTTCTTCTTCTTCTTTTTTTTTTTAAGAGACAGAGTCTCACTTTATCACCTTTGGTAGAGTGCCATGGCGTCACAGCTCACAGCAACCTCTAACTACTGGACTTAGGCGATTCTCTTGCCTCCCCCTCCTGAATAACTGGAACAATAGGCACCCGCCACAATGCTGGGCTATTTTTTGTTGTGGTTTGGCTGGGGCCAGGTTTGAACCTACCACCTTCAGTATATGGGGCCGGTGCCCTACTCACTGAGCCACAGGTGCCACCCAACCTTAGTCTTCTTAACCCTATAAACACCAGCTGAGTTCATTGAGCCAGAGATAATAAAGTAGAAATTAAATAATTTCCAAATGTAATTTGCTTTTCAGTGAATGAGAAATTTTATCAATAAAATAAATACAAAATTGTCACATATCTGCAATCCACCCATAGCTCTAAATTGTGTTAATCTTACCTGAAATCACAAGTGTTGATTACTCTTTTATTTCACTTTGTAATATAAGAAAGAAAGAACTAATAAGTATTTTTTCATCTTTTATTCTCTTGCTATGAATGAATTTAGTTATCCCTCTAGAGTAACGTGATTTTATATAAAACCATTTCCTTGTGCATCTTAGATTCAAATATGAGCCTTTTTTTCACTATATATACTTTTTTTCATCTTGCTTTAGAGATTTTCTGAACTCGGTTGGAGAATATTTTCCAAATGCAGGGTGCAATATCTACCTATAATATATCTTCAGATATATCTTTTTAGTTCATCTGATAGAATTATGCCCTCCCCCTAGTTTTCTAAAAAGCCATCATTGTTGTACTATTACATTTTTAAAATAAATTGCCCAGTACATTATGTGATTCACATAAGTATACCAGATGGATTCAAAAGATATTGAGTCATATTGTTCAGCCTTCTGAACACACATGTTCATATCATCATTTGCCAGCATTTCTTTTTTATCATTTGAAAATGTTCTGTATCATTTCACCTATTAATGCTTCATGAGACTTGGAAGTGTGTCTTCTAATTTTTTTTACTTCTTGGAAGCCATTTTATTTTAGTCTTATTATCACTAATTATTAAAATAAATTGCGTGAAGGCTTCCAAGAAAACAATATGACTTTAACATACAAAGAATTTAAAGCATATATGAGAGAAAATTTTTCCATAGATAAAAGCTTCTAAATTGAGGGTGTTTCTGGCCAATACTACTTTTTTGGCTTCACAATAAAAAAGAGTTTGAATATTTTCTCCTTGATTTATTCCTATCTCTCAACGATGCAAAAATTATCAGAGAAATTCCATTTTCCCTCAAAAAATTGTTTCTTATGTTGTCTGTGAAACTGAGCGCTTGGAAAATTTTAACTGTAATTAAAGAGGGAACACCCAGAAATGCTGCTAACTTCATAACCCTGGTTTCAGACTTGGAGATGGGGTAGATGAAGTAACAGCCAGAATTTTGAAATTAATGATTAACACAGTCTTGGAGATTAATGGTTGGTTTGTGTTTCCCCCAGTACAGTACAGATTGAGTAATTAGCAGATTAAGTAAACAGAAAAAGCAAACTCTGCACTTTGGGGCTTGAATCATCTGCTTTGTTGTCCCCATTGATTAAATAAACTGTAGAATGATCACTTGCCCACTGAATTTCCTCATGCTCTGTGGGTACACGCTGAAGTTAAGCATTAAACAACAGGTGGCCCACCTGAAACCTGCACTCAAAGCACCTGCAGCCCCGGTGAATATGTAAATTCCAGAGCCACGTCCCAAACCAATCAGAATCTCAGTGGGTGGAGCCTGAGGATCCTCACTGTAACCATGAATCCTGGCTGTTCTTAACAGATAGCAGAGTTTGAGAAGCACAAAGCAACCAGAAGCTTCATGACCAGCCTGTCCCCTAGACCTGACTTTTCCTGTAACTCCTCACCCTCTTTATCACTTTTCCCTTTGTTTTCTGCTTTCCACTGACTCTGCCAGGGCCAGGCAAGTTCTTTCCTCTGTACGCCCTTGCTCGTGTTTATTTTTATTTTTTCTAAAGAGAAATCTACAAAACAAAAATTTGTAACTCACGGTAGCTTTTGAAATAAGCCCAGCAGCCTTAGCTGACATATATACGTGTGTGTGTGTGTGTGTATATGCAATACTGTGTATATATAAGTAAAATAATCACACTCACTTCTCTATGAAGTTTGAATATTTATTGCACATTTTTATCCTCGTTTTCATCCTATGAAATATACCTGGGCAGGTATTTCTATTGTGATTTGAAAGGTGAGTTAAACTAGCCCAAGGAGCTAAAAGGCTCGCTCATAGGACCAGAAAGTCTATGACTTCCATGAACATTTTGAGGACTCAGAAATGTGGATTATCTTCATATTCTCAATGCCTAGCATGTTGCCTGGCCTATGGAGATGCTCAGAAGTGTCTGAATCCCTCCATGTTTTGTTTTTCCTCTGACAGGTGCACCTCTTCAGGGCATAGGCCTGAAGCAGTGAGAGCCTGAGGTGCCTAACTGAATCTTTACACAGGAGACCAAGGAGCATGCTTCCCCCTTCCCAGCTCTGGGTTCCTGATTCTGGGGTTGCTTTCTAAAAGAATAGGCCAGGTGAGGTCATGTGGCTGCATAATTACATAATTGATCATTTTCACTGACTTTGACCTGAGTCCTTATAATCTCTTTAAGTGTGTAGACACAAGTTAGTCCTTTTATACACAAACCTCCTTCTCTTATCAGTTACAACATTATATTTCCTCTGGTCTTGGAAACACACCCCTCCGAAAGCTCTCTGGACCTTGAAGAGCTCCTTCTCTTATTACTATTCCCTTCATTTGCCTATGATTATCCTCATGATGAATTTTTTTCTATAACCTGGAGCTTTTAGCTAAAGAAACTGCCAGTGCTCTTAAGAGCAGTTAGCTCTGGAAACTCTCTTGGACTCCTGCTGGGTTTCTGGCTACTATCACTCTTGTGGTTAAAAGAATATCCACCAAGCCACAGTTCTATCTGCTTTCTGGCCCCGTTTTTCTGCTGTGAAGTCTGGCTCACTTTTCCAGGGACAGCTGAACCGCACAATTTCTTCAGAGTTGACGTCTGACGTCTTCCCTTTAACCTACATTCTAGGGCCTGCTCTGATTAGTTTACCAGTTCAACAACAACAAAAAGGAAAGGTGTGTTTTCTTTCTAATGCAATAAATAAAAACTTACATTTAAACCCCTCCTCCCAGGCTCTGCCTTCCCCAAGCTAATTTTATTTGCACTTTCTGCCAAAAATCACACTTGGCTTGTCCTCAAAACTGTCCAATGCTCAGGTTTTACTGCAGAAGAGAGAATACGTCTGTGAATGAGGACATCTGAGTTATTGACGCGACATGTAATATTACTTGGGACAAAACAAATGGCCTTCTTTGGGCTGTAAAGTCTTTGTAAAATGAGGACTTGGAATAGATATTCTCTAAAGTATTTCTGCTCTTCATTTCCAAGCCTCTTCTAGTTCCCTTAGCTCAAACTAAAAGAAGATTCGCAGTATTCCAAATTCTGCTAACACCCTTATGCAAAATTATCCCAACTTGAAAAGATTTCTTGAAAGATTACATTTTTATTAAAATGTGTTGACTTTTTACTAAATATTAGGTCAGTGCTTTTCAATTTTTTTGTTTTTTTACCTCATGGCACACTTAAACCTATAATTAAACTTCCATAATAAACACTTAAATTATGTTGATTAAAAAAAGAGCAAAAAAAGAATATACGTATTGTGCTTTGAACTTCTTTTGAAAATAATTTGATTAATGACCTTTAAAAATTTGGGGGCATGCCTAAGTTCCTCTCATGCATACCAGGGGGCAGTAGCACACTGGTTGAAAATCACTACAATAGGCAAAAAAAAAAAAAAAAAAAAAAATTAGCAAACAAATCAAGCAATGTATTAAAAGCATAATACACTGGGCGGCACCTGTGGCTCAAAGGAGTAGGGTGCTGGCCCCATATACTGGAGGTGGCGGGTTCAAATCCAGCCCTGGCCAGAAACTACAAAAAATATATATTAATAAAAAAAAGAATAATACATTGTAACTGACTGAATTTATCCAAAGGATGAAAGATTGGTTAACATTAGAAAAATGACCAATGTACTGTGCAGTATTATTAAATAATAAATTCAGTGGGAATAAATAATAAGTTTTTTTAATGGGTATGGAGAAGTATTTGAAAAAATATCTTATATATTAAGATACATGTATATTTTTAACTTGAGTCTCATCATGATTCCATGAATCAAATTCAATAGTAAATTTCTTTCTAGTTATAATGAATATGTTTCCAAAACCTTATATGGGTTTTAGAACAAGTAGACCAGTAATAAACAGTAAGGATTCAGACTTTTCTTTATTTTTTCTTTTGAGACAGAGTTAGTAGAGTGCTGTGGAGTCACAGCTCACAGAACCTCAAACTCTTGGCCTCAAATGATTCTCTTGCCTCAGCCTTCCAAGTAGTTGGGACTACAGGCGCCCACCACAATGCCCTGCTCAGCTAGTTTTTCTCTATTTTTAGTAGAGATGGGGGTCTTGCTTTTGCTGAGGCTTTTCTCAAACTCCTGAGCTCAGCTGATGCGCCCTCCTCAGCCTCCCAGGGTGCTAGGATTACAGACATGAGCCACTATGCCTTGCAAGGATTCAGAATATTGAAAACACAAAGGGATTTAACAAAATAGACTTATGTAAAACAAGGTACTCATGAACTTATGAAAACAAATCGTTTACAAGCATGGAAAATTTATAAATACTGACCACATAGACAATAAAAAAATTCAAAGCATTAAAATCATACATATAATATTTCTTTCGTGATAAAAGTAAAATTAAGGTAGAAATTAAAACAAAAGATAAACTGAAAAGCCACCATACACTGAAAATTAACTACAGATCTAAATTAAATTATGGGTCAAAATGGTTCATAATAAAATATGAAAAAAATCTCAAAATTGAAAGAATGTGACTAACACAGTAAATAGAGGGAAATGTACAGCATTAAATGTTCATATAAGAAGAGAAGAAAGGCTGGTGATTAATGGGATCAGTACCCATCTTCAGAAGATGGGAGAAAAAAATTAACCCAAAGAAGGTATAATGAAAAGAAATAATAAAGTTAAAGCAGAAATAAGTGAAACAGAAAAACAAACTTAAAATATAGAGGCTCAACAAAGGTACAAGTTCAATTTTCGAACAGACTAACATTGATATAGAAAAAAGGAAAGAAAACCCACAATACCAAAAACAAAATGTTGTCTAACTATAGATGCTTCAGTAATTAAAGAAATAAGAACACTATGAACAACTTTATGGCAAACATTTTGAAAATTTGTATTAAATAGGCAAATTAAATGAAAACTTTGGATCAAATGATTACATTTACCAAATGATCATTTTGTCACAACTGACCTGAGAACAAAAGCCCAGTCCCAAAGTACATGAAACAAAAATGCCACACAAAGTGGTTTCACCAGTGAATTCTTCTAAATATTCAAGGGACAAATAATGTCAATTTTTTACTAAGTCCCACAGAAAATCAAAAGAGAGGGAGCATTAAGAAGCTCATATAGTCATGGGAGAAACCCAAGTGCCCATCGACCCACAAATGGATTAATAAATTGTGGTACATGTACACCATGGAATATTATGCAGCCTTAAAGAAAGATGGAGACTTTAGCTCTTTCATGTTTACATGGATGAAGCTGGAACATATTCTTCTTAGCAAAGTATCTCAAGACTAGAAGAAAAAGTATCCAATGTATTGAGCCCCAATATAAAACTAATTTATAGCTTTCATATGACAGCTATAACCCAATTATAGCACAAGAACATGAGGAAAGGGGAAAGGGAGGAGAAGGGAGGGGGGAGAAAGGGTGGAGGGAGGGTAATTAGTGGGACCACCCCTATGGTGAATCTTAGAAGGGTACAGATGAAACTTACTAAATGCAGAATATAAATATCTTAACATAATAACTAAGAAAATGCCATGAAGGCTATTGCAACCAGTTTCATGAAAATATGTCAAATTGTATATAAAACCAGCACATTGTACCCCATGATTGCATTAATGTACACAGCTATGATTTAATTAAAAAAGAAGAAAAAAATGTTAAAAAATAGGAGCGGCACCTATGGCACAAGGAGTATGGTGCCGGCCCCATATGCCGGAAGTGGTGGGTTCAAACCCAGCCATGGCCAGAAACTGCAAAAAAAAAAGAATGGAAGAAAAAGTATCCAATGTACTCAGCCCTACTATGAAACCAATTTATAGCTTTCATAGGAAAGCTATAACTCAATTATAGCCCAAGAATATAGGGAAAGGAGAAAGGGAGGGGAGAGGAGAAGGGAGGATGGGTGGAGGGAGAGTAATTGGTGGGACAATGGTGCATTTTACAAGGGTACATGTGAAATTTACTAAATGTAGAATATAAATGTCTTAACACAATAACTAAGAAAATGCCATGAAGGCTATGTTAACCAGTTTGATGGAAATATTTCAAATTGTATATAAAACCAGCACATTGTACCCCATGATTGCATTAATGTACACAGCTATGATCTAATAAAAAAAGAAAAGAATAGGCCAGGTGCAGTGGCTCATTCCTGTAGTCCCAGAATCTGGGAGGGTGAGGCAGGCAGATCACCTGAGCTAGAGTGAGACTTTCTCTAAAAATAGCCAGGTGTTGTTGTGGCAGGTGCCTATGGTCCCAGCTACTTGGGAGGCTGAGGCAGAGAATTTCTTGAGCCTAAGAATCTGAGGTTGCTGTGAGCTATGATACTGCAGCTATGCTATGATACCAAATCTATCAATAAAGGATATTACAGGTGCCAGTCAAGCCAATACACAGTTGCAAAATCTCACTAATTATTAGCAAACAAATCAAGCAATGTATTAAAAGAACAATACATTGTAACTGACTGAGTTTATCCAAAGGATGAAAGATTGGTTAACATTAGAAAACCAGCCAATGGACTTTGCCGTGTTATTAAATAATTAATTCAGTGAGAATAAATCATAAGTTTTCTTAATGGGTATGGGGAAATATTTAATGTACACAGCTATTTTCATCAGGAATTCTTGATAAAAATTTGCCAGCTAGAAATAAAAGGGAAATTATAAACCCAAAATGAAAAATACAGATTTGACTACATTAAAATAAACAACTTCTGTTTATTAACAAAACCACAGTGTTACACACACACACACACACTAAGGCACAAATAGGGCCACAAAGATATTTGCTGCACATATAACTGACAAAGGGATAGTGTCTGGAATATACACAGAACAGTAAGGAAAAGGAGACTACTCAGAAAAATGGGTAAATAACTGAAACAGGTGCTTCATAAATGATACTCAACCCCATTTGTTATCTGGAAAATGCAAATTTAATCCATGAGATATAATCATATGCTTATTATGCTGGAAATTTAAAAAACATGATGCATGCTATGTATTGACTAGGATTTTGAAGCATGGAAGTGGTCTTTGCTGTTGAGAGTGTAAATCTGCACAACTCTTTGGATAACAAGCTGGCAATACTTAGAGAATTCTAGCATGCTTAGTCTCTGCAACAAGGAAGACTGCCTCTACTTTTAGATTTTGGAAGTTCCCACACACGTGTAGTCAAGGCCAAAAACATTTGCAGCAGCGTCTTCCATAATAGCTAAAAACTGAAATGAAGTCAACCTTCCTTAATTGTAAAGCAGGTTAAATAATTTGATCTATTGATTAAATAAGACACTATCTAGACAATAAATTATCAATCTATAGCTCCAAACAACTATATACATTTGTGACAAAAGAAGAAAGAAAAGCAAGGAAGTGATTATGAGAAAATTTAGGAGATTGTTTGTTTACCTTTAATGAACAGAGGAAGAAGCTACTGGTCAGGTGGCTTATAAGATCTGGCTAGTATCTAGTTCTTACATGTAAGTTTTGAGTGGCGGTTAAATAAATAAATCAACTAACAAATTATGGGAGAAGAATCTGTGGCTGGGGAACTTGATATTTCATGAAAACAATAAGATGAAAGGGGCCAGGCAGGGTGGCTCACACCTGTAACCTAGCACTCTGGAGGCCCAGGCGGGCAGATTGCCTGAGCAAAAGCAAGACCCCGTCTCTACTAAAAATAGAAAAATTGAGGCAAGAGGATCGTTTGAGCCCAAGAGTTGGAGGTTGCTGTGAGCTATGATGCCACGGCACTCGACCCAGGGCGACAGCTTGAGACTCTGTCTCAACCAGAACAAAACAAAAACAATAACATGAAAAGAAAAAATGTAACACTATAGTATTTTCATTATTAAATAAAGCAGTTGTTAAGCTCTTGCATCTGAAACTGGTTAATTGACTATTGTGTCAATTTCTACTTGCCATAGTTTGCTTGATTGGAACTTTTAAGGCACTATCTACAATTTCAATTGAATGGATGTAATTTGATTTTATTTGAAGGTAGCACTAATTTGCATCCTCAGCGACACTGTTTCTCTTTCCTCCCTGCCTCTCTCTTTCCCTCCCTCCTTTCTTGCTTCCATTTCTGGTTCTTAGTCCAAAACCTCAGTATGTTTGACCCGGAGTTTTGACCCTGACAGCCAAGGCTCCCTGGGACGCAGAGTAAAACACATGATGTTAGATTCCTGTCACATAACTCTAACACTTCTAAAGTCTGGGTTTGTTTTCCTTCAGTTCTTTTTTTTATTATTATTATTTTGAGACAGAGCCTCAAGCTGTCACCCTGGATAGAGTGCTGTGGCATCACAGCTCACAGCAACCTCCAATTCCTGGGCTCAAGCGAGTCTCCTGCCTCCGCCTCCCAAGTAGCTGGGACTACAGGCGCCCGCCACAACGGCCGGCCATTTTTTGGTTGCAGCTGTCAGTGTTGTTTGGCGGGCCCAAGCTGGATTCAAACCCTCCAGCTCAGGTGTATGTGGCTGGCGCCTTAGCCTGTTGAGCCACAGGCACCAAGCCAAGCCAATATTATTTTTAAAAATTTATCCTGTGGTTTCTTTTACTATTTATGTGGTTTCATTGTTTAAATATTTGATTCATTTGAAAAATTTTTGAATTATTGTGTAATATGTGATATACACAAAAGAAAAATATAACAAAATAGCAATTATAAAGCATAATAATCAAGGCATACCTGTGAACCAACCAACCAACTTAAAATTAGGACATTAAAAATACCACTGAAGGCTCAGCGCCTGTGGCTCAAGTGGCTAAGGCGCCAGCCACATACACCTGAGCTGGCGGGTTCGAATCCAGCCCAGGCCCGCCAAACAACAATGTCGGCTGCAACCAAAAAATGGCTGGGCATTGTGGCGGGTGCCTGTAGTCCCAGCTACTTGGAAGGTGGAGGCAGGAGACTTGCTCGAGCCCAGGAATTGGAGGTTGCTGTGAGCTGTGAAGCCACAGAACTCTATCCAGAGTGACAGCTTGAGGCTCTGTCTCAAAAAAAACCACTGAAATCACATCCCCCAGTCTCACATCTCTGCATACCCCTCTCCTAAAGTTAAACCAAGTTTTGTGTTTATCATGACTTTTGCCTAAAAAAAAAAATGTAATGTAGCTCTTTTCTCTCTCTGCCCCTCTCTCCTCCATATCTATCTCTCCACTCTCTTCTCTTTCTCCTCTCTCCCCCTTTCTCCCCCCTTCTGTTTCCCTCTCTCTCTCTCCCTCTTTTCCCGCCTTCTTAATGCTGCTCTGCAGCATCCCCCCACCAATAAAGATTTTCGTACAAGCAAAAAAAAAAAAAAGTAGATTGTACAATCCTAAACAATGTGTACCTTGTGTTTAACTTTATTAAAATGATGTCCTTTTAGCAGTCTTCTGCAATACTCTTTTTTTTTTTTTGAGACAGAGCCTCAAGCTTTCACCCTGGATAGAGTGCTGTAGCATCACAGCTCACAGCAACCTCCAATTCCTGGGCTCAAGCGAGTCTCTTGCCTCCACCTCCCAAGTAGCTGGGACTACAGGCGCCC
>CAUYON010193555.1:0-10539 GCA_963573935.1 Arctocebus calabarensis | reverse complement strand
CACCAAACTCCCCTGTGACAGCACATAAAGTCCATAATTCAGTGTTTGGCAAGTAGTAATCATGCCCTAGAGTTATGCATGTCTATCGTATCCAAATGGTAGGAATAGTTTACAACAGTGTGCTATTGCACATCTATGCTTGTGTTGTAGTTTTTTTTTTTTTTTTTTTTGAGACAGAGCCTCAAGCTGTCACCCCTGGATAGAGTGCTGTAGCATCACAGCTCCCAGCAACCTCCAATTCCTGGGCTCAAGCAAGTCTCCTGCCTCCGCCTCCCAAGTAGCTGGGACCACAGGCTCCGGCCACAACGCCTGGCCATTTTTTGGTTGCAGCCGTCATTGTTGTTTGGCGGGCCCAGGCTGGATTCGAACCTGCCAGCTCAGGTGTATGTGGCTGGCGCCTTAGCCCATTGAGCCACAGGCACCAAGCCGTTTTTTTTGTTTGTTTGTTTGTTTTTTTTGATACAGCTTCTCACTCTGTCACGCTGGGTAATGCTGTGGCATCATAGTTCACAGCAACCTCAGTAGTGGAGAAACCACACCTGACTGTAGTTTTTCTACAGTCCTCTTGCTTAGGCTGGTCTCAAACTCCTGAGCTCAAGCAATCCTCCCACATCAGCCACGCAGAGTGTTAGGACTGCAGGCATTAGCCACCACATCTGGCCTTGCATATCTATTTTTAACTCCACTTTCAGTGACGGTCACATTGGCATCTTGAAATCAGTCGTGTTACACCGTGGAAATCAGCAATTGCTGCAATCAGGGCCTCCACTTGACTTGCCAACCAGGTTGTTAAACTTTTACTAGCACACTGCTGGAACTTAGTCACGTGGTCAAACAAGGGAAGCTGGGCAATGTAGTCCAGTTGCATACGCAGAGGAAAGGAAAATGGAGTTGGTGAATAGCTAGCCACAAATACCAGCACCCATTCCTGTAACTAGAGAAATTTCAGAGTCCACAGTTGTGCTGCATGTAGGACAGGGTGGAAGGGATGCTGGGGAGTCAGCCATACATCTGTCATACTCATATTCCCAGTGCTCAGCTCAGGAGCTGAAGGGTGAGTGGTCTCCATATAGCTACCCAGATCTGGAAATCCCAGGAGCACTGGAGAGAAAGGTTAGCAGCCACAGCTGGGGGCTCCCAAGGCAGAAAGACAAAAGTGGGCCCAGTGTCCGTTTCGTCTATGCTCAGGTGAACCACCAGTGTGACACAACAAAGAGCCTCGCCGTGCCTTGTTTTTGCAAGCCTAGAGGCAGAGATTCCAAATTAACTCCCCCGAGGGTGGTGCTCAAAATGCCAAAATTAATTCCTCAAAAGGCACGCTGCAAGATGCCTGTGGGGCATGTGTGGGTAGAAGAGGCCATAGCTTCAGGCAGGTAAGAAGAAGTCTCTCCCACCCACCTGTGCTATCTTGGAGGGAGGACACCAATTAAGAAGGAAGAGAAGCAGGAGGAGACACGCCCAGTCCTGGCAGCAGCTTCTCCCAGTGCTACTCTGGGTAATGTCTGAGGAGGGAAGATGCTGATTGAGTCATTTGACAGCTAAGCTCTGAAATAAACACAACTCAGTGCGCGGCAGAGGTTCAGAGGAAGGGCTCTGGAGTCAGATAGATATGCTTAGAGACCTGGCAGAAGTTTCTTAAACCCCTTGAGCCTCTATTTCCTCTTCAGTAGAAGATGCTTAATGCCTGTTTCCCAGGTGTGGTAACACCTAGTACAGTGCTTGGCACAGAGTAAGTCTTCAATATGGGCAAGCAGTTGTTAAAATAAAAAGGGAAAGGGAATGGGCTCCCACTGAGACTTGCAACATGCCAGCTGCTCTCTCTGCACCATCTCTTTTAGTTTTCACAGCAGCTCAGGGCCTCTGAAGCCTGAATAGTAGTAACCCCTGGAGTTTGCAGTTCAGCAGTGCAGCAGCAACCCTTCAAGGGAGCACTTCTCCCCCATTTTACAGAGGAGGAAACTGAGGTGTCATGGACACTTTTAGGTCCTCACTTGTGTCCTCTTGTCCTGACCTCCTAAGTGACCTCCAAGAACTAGCATCTGCATTTCTGTGCCCAAGGGCTTCCACTTGCTCTTGACCTGGCAGGTTGGAGGCATTAACAACTCTCTCCCCAGCAGCTTCTGGCCCCCGACTGATGGGAGCTTATGCGTATATATTCTATCTCCCTTGATCCTTGGGGTAACCCTGAGGTGTGTGTTCTGTACTTTCTCCCAGCAATCCCCAGTGGGATTAAGCTCCTGTGGTCCAGGGCAGCAAATGCCTTAATCATTCACCCTCTTTTGATAGCCTTTCCTTCTGCCCTTCACTTCCCTATTCACCTATCAGTTTTCCCTTTACCTCTCAAATAAACCACTTGCACTTGAATCCTTACCTTAGGATCTGTTTCTGGAGGACCCCAAATTAAGACCCAGGACTTAGAAAAGTCAGGAGATTCAACCCAGGTTATTCAGCTTACAAGATAGAGAGCTGTTCAGTTCTAACTATATTGGCTAGGAATGCTTTTGGCTGCAAGTAAACACTTACTACATAAAAAATGACTAAAACGTGAAGACAAAAGACATTTCATCCTCTCACAGGAAGTCAGATAGTCTAGTAGTGGTGCAACGGCACCATTGGATAATCAAGGACTCTGTGTACTTGGGTCTAGTGATGTAGACATGGACACATAAAGATGTTCTCTCCCTTATCTCCTGAGGGTCTAGAGGACAAGTTCCCTTAGTTCCTAGTTGCCCATGGGTAATTGATATTCTTCTGATCAACTGGCTTTTTGTTTATTTATTTTGGTGAGGAGAATGATTTTCTTTTTCTTTTTAAAAAATATAACTTAAGGAATACAGAAAGAGTAGATTGTAAGTAGGAGACACTACACTTAGGGCTGAGATAGTGCCCGAGAAAGGGCTGCCCTTCCCCTGGGCCTTGAACCAGACTTTGTTGGAGAAAGCAAGGCTGTGACATAAGAGTTGCTGATTTGACTCACACCTGTAATCCTAGCACTCTGGAAGGCCGAGGCAGGTGGATTGCTTAAGCTTAGGAGATCAGCTTGAATAAGAGCAAGAGCCCATCTCTACTAAAAGTAGAAAAATTAGTTGGGCCTTGTTGGGGGGGGCACCTGTAGTTCCTCCTACTCAAGGAGGCTGAAGCAAGAGGATCTCTAGAGCCCAGGAGTTTGAGATCGCTGTGAGCTATAATGCCATGGCACACTAGCCTGGCGTAACAAAGTGAGAATCTATCTCAAAAAAATTAAAAGTTGCTGATGTGCAGTGCCAGCAGGACTTTTGGGATTCTGTTCCCTGGGATAATGGGGAAGCCATCATGGCTCTGAGTTCCCCGCATAGCTGCCTGGGAACTTACTCACAGGGAAGTACCTTGATGGTGGCATTCTGCTGTAGTGCTGCTTAAGCTGTGCCAGAGAAAGCTGATGGCCACAGCTTGCTGTAGGGGACCAGAGAAGCCATACCATGCCGAGGCCAAGTCCTGGGGAAGATAAGTGGGCTGCTGGCACTGGGCCCTGCAGGAGTTGAGTGATGGAGAAGCTGCCTGTGCTGTAAGGGAGCAGCACTGGAGAAGACACCTGTGCTGGAGGAGCTGAGAGCTAGTGATGCCACCTGTGATCCCAGAGTGTGGTGCTGGAAAAATCACGTAGTCCTTCAGAAACCACCTGGAGGAGAAAGTAGGAGCAAGGAAGAGGAGCTCATTCCTCCTAATGTCCCATGGCATTCTTTACTGACAAAACTGGAAAGAGAGATAATTTACAGAGCCCAGATCTATTATTGTAGAGTGGTAATGAAGGGTGGGATTGGAGCTTAGACTGTATCAGTTTTCTATTTTCCTGTAACAAATTACCCCAAACCTAGAGGCTGCAGATGGCCAGGTGGCACATGCTACTTCAAAGACACAGTAACCAGGACAGTGCAGTATTGACATAAGGGTAGACATACAGATTAATGGAATAAAATTGAGAGTCCAGAAATAAACCTATTTATTTATGGTTAATTGATATTTTGACAGGTTCCAAGGCCATTCAATAAATAAAGAACAGTATTTTCAAAAAATGGTTCTGGAACAACTGGATATTCACATCCAAAGAATTTATTTGGACTCCTACTTCATACTATGTACAAAAATTAACTAAAAAGGTCAAAGACGTAGTGTAAAAGCTAACACTATAAAGCTCTTAAAATGAAATATAGGCATAATTGTTTGTAACCTTGAATGTCAAAAGCCCAAAAAACAAAAGAAAAAGAATGGATAGTTTTCTCTTTGTCAAAATTAAAAACTGTCGTGTATCCAAGGACACTATCAAGGAAGGTGAAAAGGCAATCCGCAGAATGAAAGAAAATATCTGCAGATTGTGTATCTGATCAAAATCTGGTATTAGAATAGAAGTTTTTGGCACTCAAGAATAAAGAGACAAATAACCCAATTTAAAAATGGGCAAAGGAAGATATTCAACATCACTAAGCATTAGGAAAATTTTTAAGTTTCAAAACCATAATGAGACACCACTTCACATCCCCTAGGGTAGTTGTAATAAAAAAGAAAGATAATAAGTATTGTTGAGCATGTAGAGAAATTGGAACACTCACTTGTTATTAGTGGGAATGTAAATTGGTGCAGCCACTTTTGGAAAACTACCTGGCAATTTCTCAAGAGGTTAAACATAGAGCTTCTATGTAACCCAGCAGTTCTCTTGGGTATATACTCAGAAACAGAATTTTAAAATGGACAAGGTGGTCTTCATCAAAATTAAAAACTGTCATGTTGAGAATTGAAAACATATATCCACACAAAAAGTATACATGAATGTTCATAGGATTGAATGGTCCATTAAAAAGTGGAAGCAACCCAAGCATCCATCAACTCATGAATGAATAAACAAAATGTGGCATATTCATACAATGGACTATTATTCAGCCACAACAGTGAATAAAGTGTTGATACATGCCACAACGTGGATAAACTTTGAAAATATCTAAGTGAAGGAAGCCATAAAAAAGCCCATACACTGTGTGATTCCATTTATATGAAATATCAAGAATGGTCAAATCCATAGATTCTGAAAATAGATTAGTGGTTAACAAGAGATTGGGGTTGGGGAGGAGTTGGGAGTACAATGTTTTTTGAGGGGAATAATGGAAATGTTCTAGAATTAAATATTAGGTGATTGTTGCACATTGTGAATATACTAAAAAGTCACTTAATTATACATTTAAAAAAAACCTAGCATACACTTATGATCTTAACATCTGTGGGTCAGGAGTAGGGACATAGCTTAGCTGGGTCTTCTGCTTGGAGTCTCACAAGATTGCAATCCAAGTATCTTCCACATTGTGTTCCTTTCCGGAGGCTGGAAGTTTCTTCCGAGCTCCTGTGGTTGGTAGCAGAATTCAGTTTCCTGGGTGTAGAACTGAGGTCCCCGTTTCCTTTCTGATTGTCAGCTGGGGAGGAGGTCCCTCTCAGCACCTAGAGGCCATTCACAGTTCCTTACCATGTGACTCTCCCACAGGACTTCTCATAGGCCCCCTCGCAATATGCCAGCTCCCTTCTTAAAAGCAGAAGAGTTGCTTGCTTGTCTGCTAAAATGAAGCCTTGTATAGCATAACGTAATCATAGGACTGACTATCCTATCACACCTGCCACATTCTAATGGCTAGTATTAAGGCACAGATCTTGCCCAAACTAAAGGAGAAAGTGATTATGCAAAGGCCTTACTCATTGGGATCACCTTAGCATGTATTCATCACAGCTACTCAGCCTCCCTGTGTGCTCCCTACACACACTTAGAACCCCACACAGCAAAACAACTCATCTAGACATAACTGTCCTCCTTACAATGAAGACGTTCTCACCCTCTCTCTCAAATGAGGACCACCTTGATCCACTACTAGCTATATTAGTTGCTATTTAGTCTGTCACAATTTCACTGAATATTCTGTTGTCTAAGGCTAAATTGTAAAATTAACCTTTGAAATTTGTATACACCACAAATCTAAAAAGAAGAATAAAGAATAAGCATACACATGTAACAAGTGAGAACCCAGGCAGAGCGTAGTACTATGGTTCCTGACTCTAACTGGTCTGAGATTGTAGTTGTATCTATGGCTTTCTTCTTCCACTACCTATTTTGTATTTCCCTTGCTCTCAGAACATCAATTTATTGGGGTTCTTTGTCTGATGGAGTTAACCAAACCTTCCTTCTTGAAAGGTCTCAGTCCTCAGTTAGTCTGCCTTTTTTTTGGCTATAGTTTTATCTTAGTATTTACATACCAGGAGGCAAACCAGATATTTGCTGCACTCCAGACATAGTCCTTGTCCATATTCTGTTGCAGCAATCCAATTTCCTCTTACTTACAAAGATCAATCATTCCAACCAATAGTAACTCCCTTTTCTGTTTATTGATTCAATGGCATAAAGACTTCCAAATGGCCAAGTGACAGTCTCAACTGCCAAGTCCATGGAATCATTCTCTCTCTTTTTTTTTTTGTAGAGACAGAGTCTCACTTTATCGCCCTGGGTAGAGTGCTGTGGTGTCACACAGCTCCAGCAACCTCCAACTCCTGGGCTTAGGCGATTCTCCTGCCTCAGCCTCCCGAGTAGCTGGGACTACAGGTGCCCATCACAACGCCTGGCTATTTTTTTGTTGCAGTTTGGCTGGGGCCAGGTTTGAACCTGCCACCCTCGGCATGGAATCATTCTTTTGTTGAATGATTGAAGGATTTCCACCTTGGGGACTGACGTACTTCTAAATGCTTAGTTAAGGGAGTGTCTTCTGGGCCTTCTCATGGAAGACTATTTACAAGTGTGTGTGCAGGTTGCATGTGATAAATCCAGCCAAACCTTCTAGTCTCCTAAAGCCTTAGAATTTCCCCCTTCACGTAATTCTAGGGAGATTCTGGTATTTTAATCATTAAATGTAGGTCACTTTGGAGCTTAAGTTTTAGTCACCACCAAGTGAGCAATTAGAGACCTACAGCTGTGAGACAGCACATTAGATCCAGAGTCTCTGGACAGTTCACTTGTCTCTGAATTTGCTCACTACAGTGTTGTAGCCTATCCTCTTTGGTATAAAATACCCTTCAAGTCACAGGTTACTAAGGTTTATGGTGATGCTAGCAAACTTTTGCAATTTTTTTGGTATTTAGGCTGTTCCTCCAAGGTCATGGTGTGCACCTGTCCCCTGGAGCATGCTGCTATATTTGATCCTAGATATGGGTCTAGTGGCAGCAAGGGATGGTTGCAGTGGGTCTTGAGGAATATGGCCATACCTTTTCAAGACATTTGTCTCAGATGAGGTTGTCACAGAGTTTTCAAAGACATGCTGGTGTCCTAAAACACCAGTGGTAAGAGAAGCTCACAATGATTTGGAAATTCAAGGTTATTGCTTTCATCCGGGTCCCACCAGATGTCCCCATTTTCAGTTTTATGATCTTGTTCTTTCCTAGTCAACTTGTATATGAGAAACTTAGCCTGAATCTGACAGATACTGCAATTCAGCAACCTATACAATTAAATTTTTATTTTCAGCAATACCAGCCTTATATCTATAAGAAAGAACACATTCATTTAACCTTTCTGGTTGTCAGTTCATAATTTGAGCTGAGCTTACCATTTTCTCTCTGTTAGAATCCAAGTCCACTCAGAAGAATATACCCCTCACCACGAATCACGGCAGTCATCATTACCGCCATAACAATCAACTGAAGTATCCACTTGAGCTCCCTAGGCACTTGCTTCTGTTGGCTTCTCATAACAATCAACCCTAGGTTATAACTTGCTTAATTGGCTCTTCACGCGATGGATGTTCAGCATCCTATTTTCCTTTGCTAAGGGGCTCAAGCCCAAGGACATGACCAAACCAATGCTCAAATCCCATCTTTACAGGTCTATTTTCTGAGATTACTGTTATATTAGCTATAGTCCAGTCCGAGGATAAAAACCTCCCAGTAATTTGAATAGAGAAAGTTTAATGTACACATTATTAACTCTAAGAGGACTGAAGTAACAAGGAATTGGCTAGTAAGAAGGAAAGAATGGTAAAGAATGCAGAAATGGGATGGACTGCAACTTGGACTTTATTTAACAAATGCAAACAATGTAACCTAGTCTTATGTACCCTTATATTAATCTGAAATTTAAAAAAAGAATGCAGGTAACAGATATAAGGAGTACCCACTACTCCTACAACTAAGATTGAGTGCTCAAAGAAGAGCCCTCAGCCCCAGACTGTGATCCAGACCTAGTTCGAGAGGGCATTGTTGTAACTCACTGCCTTGCAGAGAAGTGTCCAAGGTACTGGAAGCATCTAAGGTACCACACCAGCAGGACTTGCTGAAATCTGCCCCCTGTGATTCTAAAGAGGAGATGTCATGACATCTCTTAGAACTTGCTAGAAAACTGCCCAAGAGGGTGTTTGAAGGGAGATGTCTTACTGGTAGCATTCCACTCTGAAGGCACCTGAATAGATTCTTGGGAAATCTGTTTGCCTTTGGGTACTGATGGCTGCTGGAACTGGTGCCCACACTTCAGGAGCTGTGTGTTGGAGAAGCTGTTCTTGTTACTGAAACCAGGTATTGTAGAAGCCACGTGCATTACAGGAGCCATGCACTGGAAAAGCCACATGTGCTGCAGAAACTGCCTGCACCACCAGAGCCTGGTGATCTGTAAACTTAGGAGTCTATGCAGAACATGCACTGGGAACAGGAAGGGAAATGCCTTTTCCCTTCAGTGACTCTGCTGTGTTCTCCACTGACAAAGCTTAACTCTATGACAGCTGGCAAAAAAGAAATAATTACAAGGCCCAATTCCAGGCAATAAGGGTGAATTTGGAGCTGAGGTGGCAGTAAATTTATACCTGGCACATAGAGAAAACACGAATTACCTAATACTGCATTGTCCAATGTAATAGTCTTCTAGTCACATCTGGCTATTTCAATTTCTATTAATTAAAATTAAGGCACAAATTCATAGGCACATGTGGTTGCTGTACAGATACGGGACGTTTTTTTCACTGTACATATTTCTGTTGAACAGTGTTAATCTAATGATTCTTGATTGTTTCTGCTTTGGCTGCTAGAAAGCTTGGTCATAAATCCAATTTTCAAGGTCAAGGATAAGGCCAATCTCTAACAAAGTGGAAACTGCATTCTTACCTCTGTCCTCCTCTAACTTTACCTTCATGCTTATTTCCTAATCTATTTATTTGATCCTGCTTTATTCTTTTTGGAAAACCTTTAACATTTACATGTATTTCAGGATAAGAATATGTAAAATAAAAATGTTTTAAGTAGACTACCCTTATTTTAAAGCCAGATGAGCCCCTAAAGGTTAACTAGCTCATTTTCCAAATGAAGATTGCAAAGCCCAGAAAACGAAAGTAAGTTTCCCAATAACATGGAGCCAGAACCGGGATGAAAACTCAGGTCTTATGAGTCCCAGTCCAGGTCTCACTGCACAGAATTGACTCTCTGTCCCCAAGACTTTCTTTTTTTTTTTTTTTTTGAGACAGAGACTCAATCCGTCAACCTGTGGCATCACAGCTCACAGCAACCTCCAATTCCTGGGCTCAAGCGAGTCTCCTGCCTCTGCCTCCCAAGTAGCTGGGACTACAGGCGCCTGCCACAACGCCCGGCCATTTTTTTGTTTTGGTTGCAGCCAACATTGTTGTTTGGCAGGCCTGGGCTGGATTCGAACCCGCCAGCTCAGGTGTACATGGCTGGTGCCTTAGCCCGTTGAGCCACAGGCGCCGAGCCTCTGTCTCCAAGACTTATGGGTAACATCACCCAGAGAAATAATTAGAACTGAGACTTAACCTGTGATTCATGACTCTCCTCTGAGTTCCCAGCATAGAGCTCAAAGCCTCAAATGAGAAGAGAAGTACAAGTTGGCACAGGAGGTGTCATGGCAGCCTCAGAAAAGCCTGTTAGAGTCACCTGTCATTACCTTGGTGTCTTTATTCATGAATGGGGGCTGGCTGTCTCTCTGCAGCTATCGTCCTAGGGTATGTTTTGATTCCAGCCTTTCCTGAGAATTTCTCCCCCTGGGTCCCAAGGGTGCCTCTTCCCGCTCACCTGTCTACTGTCCCCGACACCTTTCTCTTGTGAAACTACAAGGCCATAGCATGCTGAGATTGAAAGAAGTTGCAAACATGTATTTGAAAGTTGTCTATTATACAAATGGCTCATATAAGTGACACAAAAAGAGGAACTGAGTGTGAGGCTGTAGGTGCCAGCCTTATGCTACGTGCTATCTTGTGCATAATGTTTATCTCCCAAATAGCTCTCAAGCCTGCCACACTCTTGTACAGACACCATCATCTCATCTCTAACCTGCAAAGGTCTTCTAATCAGCCTCCAATCCAATCGATTATTCTCTCTGCAGCAAGTGATGTCTTCTTAAAAAGTATGAAAACTTCTAAAAACGGATCAAAAATGTTTTCACATAGTAAATGAGAAAATATCATGAATGTTATGTTAATCAGGTTGATGAAAATATCTCAGATTGCATGTGAAGCCCACACACTGTACCCCATGATTGAACTA
>CAUYON010193552.1:0-83518 GCA_963573935.1 Arctocebus calabarensis | reverse complement strand
GAATACATGTGGCCCCCCCTAAAGGTACAGGGTGTGGGGTTTTATTCTGCCCCCCCCCCCCCCCGGTCCTAATCTCCCCGATGCTTCTTTAATCTTTAGGTCTTGGTTTGACCTTTGTTCCCTCTATCACCCTCGGAGTCGAGTCAGAGGTTGTCACTTCTTGCTGCTGGCCACCTGACTCCATTAACCCTACACCTGCTGCTAACTGGCTGCTTTGCTGTGGACTGGAAGCCCAAGAGACGTCCTCAATGAGAACAATGCACAGAACAAGTGCGGCGAGGCCCTGAGAGGAGCCCTAAGCAGAGTTTCTAGACATGAACCAGCGAGTTGTAGGCAAAATCTTCTACTTCGGCTGTTCAGAGACCTGCAAGCTACAGGCTGGGTTCTGGAGGGATGAGCTGGCTGGATCCATGGCTCTGGGTAAGTGAAGTATTGAGGTCTGAATATATTGTCTGGATTTTAAAACTAAAGTGTCCAATGAAGGCGTTTTTAAACTTCCCTGCCCTCAAACTGCAGAACCAGGCATCACAATTCGTTTGACAGAGCATCTCACTCTAAATGTCCGAACCTCGGGCTTCCCCAGATCCCACACGTCAGGCAGAACCACTTCCCACCATTCACATTCGGAAGGTGTAAACGAGACCTAGACGTTCCCCCCCAGTGCTGTGCTGTACTTAAACCACTTCCCAACTCACCACAATAAATCCTCTTTATGATGGATGATCGCGAGTTTCTGTCAGACGTGTGAGTGTCTGAATACTAAACTACTCCATAAACCAAACGCATCTCGGGCAACAGCTCTGGTTGGGCCTTTGGGGGTTACCAAGGGAAGCGAGACCCAGGCTGCTCCCTGAAGAGGCTCTGGAGAATGAGGTGACACGGCATGGAGAAATAAAAGGCATGAGAAATAAAGTGAGAGAATTGAAAAAGGAGTTGAAGACATCCAGAGGAGGGGATACAAACATAGCTTGGGAGATCTGGGGACGCTGATCTATTTGGGCCCCAAGGGACTGTAAGATTTCTGATTTTTGTCACGTACTCACATTTTTGTGCTTGTTTAGAGTCAATAAAAATGTATACATTAATACCTTGTGGCGGACCACACAAAATACCAAGACTCAGCAGAAGGAATAGCAAGGGCCATGGAACCTTCTACATAGAGCACTCAGGTCCTACATGAATGTCTTTGTCTTTGACTGATGAGATCACCTTCAGTCTGTGTCACTGAAATCCTTCCCGCTCTCCTATGGTAAATATGGGAGACCCAGACCATCTATTAGCACAAAAAAGCTTTAGTAAACTCAACATCAAATCACAGCAGGGGCAGGGTCACCACGGAATCAGAATGGGGCAAAAGGCAGCATTGGACGAGGCATGTCTGGGCCAGACTTACGGCCAGACGGACTCACATCCAGGTTTGTCCCCACCAGTTGTAAGCTGTGTTACCTCGAGCAAGTCCCCTTACTCGTCTGTGGCTGGGTTTCCTCATCTATTAAAATGGAATGACATCTGTCTAATTGTCTGTGAAGTCCAAAAGAATAAAACGTACACAAAAAGTCCAGCTCAGTGCCTGGTGTATAGGAAGAGCTCAGAAAAGAGTCGCTGCTTGCTATTCTTATTCTTGCCATCATTAAGATATAAGACTTTTATCCAAGTAAGAGACATGGGACCTCACGACCGTCAGGCCTCAGGGCTCACTTATCCTGTGACTCGGGTTCTCTGGTCTCAGACCTCAAGGAGGGCACGCACCTTAATCCACAAGATCCCTCTAAATGGCTTAATCATAGGGGCCTTCAGAAAGGGAACCTCACTCAGCATAATTACTAGTCTTGTGCCCTTTTTGTAATCTTGACTTTGTGGGGATTATTTGATCACAATAGTTGGGGGGTTGCGGGCGGTATTTAATTAGGCAGTTGAAAGCAAGTTAGGATGAAACAATAGTATCTCTAATTTAATGGCGTGTTCAGCATCTTATCCTGAAACAATGACAAAAGATGCCTCCATACAAAGAAAAAAATGTCTGCTGCGTCTCTCTGGCTCTGTCTGGTGTCTCTCTGGCTCTGTGGTGTTTCTGCATATCTGTGTGTGTCTCTCTCTGTTTCTATCTTTCTGTCTCTCTCTGTTTTTCTCCTCAGGTGTGCTTCTTTCTCTCTCTCTCCCCTCCCCTGCTCTCCAGTTGACATCCACTTAACACAACTCCCACCGCACCACCAGGTTCTGGGGGACCAGCGATCCCTGACTGCTCTTTGCTCCTTGACTTGCAGTCATGACTAAAGGACTCTGGGAAGGAAAAGTGAGGAAGAGGAAGTGAGCACAGTGTGACCGTCCCTGGCTTCCAAGCCTGTGACGTCTGACAAGTCACTCCCCTCTGCGTGACAGTATCCTCCTCGATAAAGTGACAGTTTTGTTTAAGCCTGGCCTGGCTCTTCTTTCAAAACATAAAATATTTATTAGACTTTGTGCCCACAGAACCAAGATAAAGAAGGGAATTAAACATAATAAAAACAACATCGTTAAGTAGAGCCCTGAAAGAGATATTACCAGGTAACAGGATGATCTCAGAGGTCTTATCTAGCTCTAAAATTCTATTATTTTAATTCTGGGCTGTAAAATGCCAACATTTACCCAAGTCAATAAACATCAAGACACTGATATTTCATCGGAATCCGAGTCTGATTTTTCAATATTGATTTTTGTGAAGTCAATTTTGGTTTAAAGTGCCTTTTTAAATTGGTGCTCCTATGGTGTCAAATGTCAACATTTATTTATCCAGAACTCTCCTTCCTATGGGGACTCTGGGTAGTGGATGAAGCTTTTGATACTTGGAGTTCCTTGTTTTTCTAGTTTCTCATTGAGGGCCCTGATTAATAGCGTATGGTGTTTTTGCTGTGCCTTTTGGGTTCTTGTTGGGGCATAAAAAGCCTTTTCAGTAGGCATTCCCATCATGAAAAGTCCAGGAGAGGAGGGTGGCCATTTGGGTGAGGGATGAAGGCTGACTTGTGGCCTTGCTGAAGGCTTCCCCAGGTCCACACTGACCTGCCTGTAAATCCCAGCTCACCTGCTGTGTGACCTTGGGAAGGACACTGAGCCTCTCTGTGTTTTATTGGGTCATTTGCAAAATGGAGATAGCAACACCTACCTTACATAGAGGCTGTGAGAAACCAGGGAGCAAGCGCCTCGTGAACACCTGGCTCACAAAGGGTGCTTAGCAAATGCCCATCCTTTCCAACCTCTTGATTCATTTTTCCCTCCATTGCTGCATTTCACTTTATTTTTGTCAAAACAACAAAAAAGCTAAAAGAAGAGTACAATTAATACTCAATGCCTGTTATCTATTCACTAATCATTAACAATTTCCTACATTTATTTCTCTCTTCTCCTTCAATTGTCTGAGTGTAATTTGCAAACACAAGAACACTTCACCCCTAATACTCTGAGCCCTATCTCCTAAAAATAAGGACACTCTCCTGCATCCTGTCTATTATATACCTTTAAAAAGTAATATTTTAAAATAATCTTATTTAAAATAAATCCATATGTAATCTCCCAATTGTTCTAAAAATATATTTTATGGTTTTTAAAATCTTAGATTTAAAAAAATAAATCATATATTACATTTGGTTGCCAATGTCTCTTTGCCAACCCACCCCTTGATTTTTAAATGGAATAGAAAAAAGACATTCCTCTAGGGCAAGCAGAGACAAAAAAAGTAGATGATAATTTGGTAGCAGAAGAGGCAAGAAGGAACTCTCAGGACCTCCGAGCCACTGAGTCCAGGTGACCTTGGACCTGGTGTTTCTTTCCTGCAGACGCTGCATCCCCTGTAACTGAGGGCTGGCCTCTGTCCATCTCAGCACCAACGATCATTCAAATGGAGGGAATTTGGAGGGTCATGGGCTTTCCAAACAGATCCCAGTTTGAATTCCTGTTTACTAGTTGTGTGGCTCCCAGTAAACTACCTTACCTCTCTGAGCTTCAGTTTCCTCATCTGCAAAATGGGTATGCTAAGGTTAGTGCCTAACTCAAAAGGCCATAATGAGAATTAAATGTAACCATCCATGCGAAACACCAGGCACAGAGCTGGCACCCAGTTAATGGCTCAGGTTTTCCTTTAAGCTATTATTGTTATTAATGTTGCAGAAATTATAGACTCTCCAGTCAAAGCTCTCTTCTGTGCAACAGTTACCCCTAGCTTATAAAGAGCCCTTCACAATTTAGGAAGCACTTTCTCCATTGTCTCCTATCGAATGCATGGCAATCCAGGCAGGGGGCAGCTTGGGGACAATTACCCTCAGTTTAGAGAGGAGGACTCGAGGTTCGGAGAGGTTGAACAGGTTGGCTGAAGTTATCTGGCTGGTTACAAAAGGAACCAGGATTCCAGGGGCCACTACTGTCATCCTGTCTCCCCCTCCGGTTCTGAGCTCTGGTCTGTAACCTTGGCCCCAGCATCGTGTAGTTCTCCAGCCATTCCTGCCTTGAGAACACTCATCTGGCCTATTTCAGTCCACTGCATGTCCAGTCAAGCAGGACCTTGTGTCCTACTGTGTGACTCTGCTTCTCAGAGCCTCTGTCCCCCTACCATGCAATGGAACATAAACCCTCTGCCTCATCAGCTGTTCGTGTTCACGAAACGTGAAACAGAGACGCATACTGTGAACTGCAAAGTGCTTTGCAGAATGAAAGAAGTTGCTGTTATCAGACTCTGTGGGCCTACTAAGGGCTTCTTCAGTGGAAATGTGCTCCTTTACAAATAATTAGCACAGAAAATGAAGGTCTCTTCTCTCAGGTCTCATTTTTAAATCACAAACTACAAGTATCAAAGTCACTTTGAAAAATGGCTTTTCATTTGTCATGATTTTCATTTCCTCAAAGAGAAGGCATATTGTATGAGGCAAAAATCAATGCCTCCCCATAAAAATGTGCCTACAGATATCCGGCGCTGAAAGCCCCGTGCAGAAGGAATGCAAGTCTATCTATATGATACATCAGTCACATCGAGAATCTGCAAATCGATTCCTTATGGACTTGCATGAAAAAGGCACAATTTCCAAATCAAAATACAGAGTAACTGACTATTAGCTTTTAAGACATAAAAGCATGTCTTGCCACCAACAAGAGAAGTCTACACAGATCCCAAGTAAAAAATGCATTCTTTTGGGGTGGCGCCTGTGACTCAAAGGAGTGGGTCGCTGACCCCATATACCAGAGGTGGCAGGTTCATCTCTGGCCCTGGCCAAAAACTGCAAAAAAAAAAAAAAAAAAAAAATGCATTCTTTCTTTTAATAACCCAAATATTTATAATTATTGGAGTATCTTCTATGTTTCAAGAACCTGATCACTCTTCCTTTATCCCATCTGCAACTCACACATTTTATAACCACCAAACCAGAGTCCCCAGCTGTGATAGGAAGAATAAATGCGCACTCATTACCACCTGTGTGCGGCAGTCTGGGCAAGTTCCCAGAGAAGCAAGGCTGATGAAGACCCATGCCTATCTTCAGGACACTCAGCCCACACGTCAGACCAGGGCACGGTAGTCCTCAGCTCAAAGCCTTTCTGTGGTGCTCATGTCATTCAGAGCCAAAGTCTTTAGTGTCCCACAGCCCTGTGTGACCTGCCCTGGTGAGGTAGCCCCTGATGTCACCTCTTTTTACTCTTTAGAGTGGTGAAGTAGCAACTCATTTTTATGACCTATGGCTACTGTAAAAATCACTGCAAAGTTGGTGGCTTAGAACAACACAGGGACATGGGTGGCGACTGTGGCTCAGCGAGTAGGGCGCCGACCCCATATACCGAGGGCTGCGGGTTCAAACCTGGCCCCGGCCGAACTGCATCAACAATTAGCCGGGCACTGTGGTCTCAGCTACTTGGGAGGCGGAGGCAAAAGAATCTCTTAAGCCCAAGAGCTGGAGGTTGCTGTGAGCTGTGACTCCACAGCACTCCATCAAGAGCGATAGAGTGAGACTCTGTCTCTACAAAAATAAAAAAAAAAAAAGAACAACACAGGGACAAACATAGAAGGTTTTCAGGGCAATGAAAATACTCTCTGTATGACTATATTGGAGGATACATGTCGATATATACTTATCCAAACCTATAGAATGCACAGCCCACCAAGAGTGAACCCAGATGTAAACTGCAGACTTTGGGTGATAATGAGGTGTCACCGCAGGTTCCTCATTTGTAACAAACGTACCACCCTCATGGGGGATGTTGATAATGGGGGCAAGGGGCACATGGGAACTCTTTCTAGCATCTCTCAATTTTGCTGTGAACCTAAAACTGCTCTAAAAAATTATCTTTAAAAAAGATCAAGTCCTTTTTTAAAATTTTTGTTTCTTTTAGAGATGGGGTCTAGTTCTGTCATCCAGGCTAGAGTGCAGCCTTGAACTCCTGAGCTCAAGTGCTCCTCCAGCCTTAGTATCTGGCATGCACCACCATGGTTAGCTGATTTTTGTTCTTTAAGAAAAAAACATAGGGACGTGGGGTCTTGATATGTTGTCCAGGTTGGTTTCAAACTTGTGCCCACAAGAGATCCTCCAGCCCCGGCCTCCCAAATTGCTGAGATTATAGGCATGAGCCACCACACCCAGCCCTAAAATAAGTGAAGTCTTTAAATATATGTATTTATTAATATATTTTCTTACAACTCTGGAGGTCAAAAGTCCAAAATGGTTCTTGATGGGCTAAAATCCAGGTACCCCTGGCGGCTTTCCTTCTATAGGTTCTAGGGGAGAATCCATTCCCTTCCTTCCCATGATCCTTGGCTCATGGCTCCTTCCTCCAGTCACCCTCAAAGTCAGCAATGCAGCCTCTTCAAAGCTCTCTGGTGCTGTCCCTTCTGCTGCTGTCAGGGCTCTTTCTCTGCCTCTGCCTCCCTCTAAAAACCCCTGTGACTGCACTGACACCACCTGGATAATCCAGGACAGTCCCCATCTCTAGATCCTTAACTTACTCCCCATCCCTTTCCCACATGAGGGAACACATTCACAGGTCCTGCAATGAGGATGTGTCTGCCCACCACAGTCCCCTTCTTACCTATTCTCAGCTCTGTAGCTGCTCAGGCCTCACAGGGCCAAGGGGCCAAGGAGCCGAGCCAGGATTCAAGAGCACCCTGGCAGGGTGGGGCCAGGCCTCCATCTGCCCTGCAAGGCAGCCTGGCAGGTGCGGAGCTGTGATCACCTCCTTGTGGCCAGGGAAGCAGAAAGGGCAGAACTGAGGCAGGCAAGGCAGGAAGGTGGGAAGAGGCTCTGAGCCGTGTGGAGGGGCCAGGCCCCATCCGAGTGGAGCACCAGGGCAGACCCTGAGGGTGGCCTCCCTCAGAATCTCACGGGCAGCGTGTGCAAGATGGAGTGGTGGGGGCGGCAGACAGGGCCGGGCCCTCTCAGCCCCGGGGTGCAGGCCAAGGCACAACGCCTGCAGAGTCCCGGGGGGCCAAGCCGGAGAAGCTGGCCCCCACCAGGTTGCTGCTTTCTCACCCCAGTTCCATGAGAGGTTGATATATTTTGGTCAGAATTGTGGAAGAGAAAAACTTCAATTATCCTAATTGTTCAAATACTGTCTTCTAGTAGAAAAGAAACGAAATGTTAAACAAAAGGTGGGTGGTGGTTGTAACAAAGACAGAGTGATCTGGGGGGGAGGCAGGCTAGGGAGGAAGAGGAGGCTGCGCGGAGCTGCTGGAGCGGCAGAGGAAGGCAGGAGCCACAGAAACCCAGGCTGGCTGGGGCTGAGGACCGCACAGGCTCAGTCGGGAACCCCAAGCCCAGGCCAGGCCAGAAGAGTTTGCACCCATGGACTGTGGGGCCTTGAGCAAGGGCTGTTCTCCCCCTGGGCCTCAGTTTCTCCACGTGTACTGTTGGGGGAAGAAGAAAGGAGGGACCAGCCTATTGCTCCAAAGGGTTTTCTGGGACACAGAATCCCCCTCCATTTCCCAGCCTAGCACCACGGCCAAGAAGCCCCCTCCTCCCAGCTTCCTGAGCTTTGCTGGCTACCACACCCAGGAAGCCTGGGTCAAGTCAGGACACTGGGAACCTGGAACCAGGGCCAGCACATACCGGGTGACATAAAGGCCTCCAGAAGAAGGCCCCACAGAGGGGGATGAAATCTAGCACATGGCCCAGATGCCACACAGTACACCCCTAAACCTCTCCCTGGCCTGCACCTACCCCCACATCCATCTCCACTCATCTACTCAGGACAAGGACACCCCAGCTGTCAATACCTAGCTCAGGGCTCCAGACCCCCTACACTGCCCTTCTGTGGACAATACTCCCTGTCCTCAGACGAGGTGTGGACCAGGCCCTGCCCTTGGGGCAGAGGGAATGCCATCTTGGGAAGGAACCACATTGGCCATTTCCTCCTGGGGGGGTTCTTAGAGACTATCCCGAGCCTCTGCTCCGGGGTGGCTGTAATGCCTCCTGACCAGGCTGCTGAGAGTATCAAATGCAGTAACAGATGACCTACCACCCCACAAACTGGAAGCCTTCACACAGAGGCAGTATGGTTAGGCTCCCTCCTTGTCAACCCTCACGCATAGCTATGATGTCAGAGGTTCCTCTGAATTTTTAAGACGGGCCTAAGATAAACTGAATCCATATTCTACTGACCCCATGGGCCAATCACAGTCCAGAGGAAATACATTATGCCACTATCTCTTTTTAGCCCTCGGAGCAAACTCAAGAAGCAGGAACTGCTTTACTCCCATTTCACAGATGAAGAAACTGAGGCTCAGAGAGGTAAAGGGACTTAACAAAGAGCACACAGTTAAGCAGTAACCTAGATTCATACCAAGTGTGCCTTCCTCAAAGCCTGCACATGGGACAGGCCTTAAATAGAATGGCCAGGGCTCAGGGCTGTGCTTGCAGAGGCCACGGGAGAACAGAAGCAAGTGCGCTCCCTGTCAGCCAGGAGGAGGGTCTATGCAGCCTGGGAAGATTCAGAAATGGACCTTGAAAACCTCAGCTAAGAGAAAGAAGCCATATATCATGTAATTCCACTTACAGGAAACATCCTAAATAGGCTGATCCAAAAAGACAAGAAGTTGACTAGTGGTTGCCAGGGAATGGGTAGAAATTGGGGAAAGTGGAGAGTGATTGCTACTGGCCATGGGGTTTATTCGGAGGGGTGATTAAGATGTTCTTAAACTGATCCTGGTGATAGTTCTGTGAATACACCAAAACCTTTGAATGGGTAACTTGTATGATATGCAAATTATATCAGAAAAAGCTGTTATTTTTAAAAGAGGATATGAAAATGAGTTTGGCCTCTGGGTTAACTGAAGGTGAAATCAGTGAGATAAATAGTTATGAGTCTGAGATAAATCCTGCTCTATTACTTGCTATCTGTGTCATCTTTGGCAAGTTACTTAACTCTGTGCCTCAGTTTCCTTATCTGTACAATGGGAATAACAATACTTATCTCTTAGGACTATCAGGTTTGGGTTAGATGATGTACATATGTGTACTTTAAAAAGCCTTCATTAAAAAGGCTTCATTAAAAGTTCTAGATAAGTCCGTGCTGTTATTTTCATCATCTGAAGAAACACCAAGCTTTCGCATGTTGTTTGTGTAAAGTTGCATACTCTGCTTCATCATGTAGCATGACCTAAAATGCTTTCTTCTTGGAGGAAGGATTTGTTCAGTTAACAGGCATTCATTTTTGCTGCTACTTTGACGTTCTCTTCTGTATTCTCTTGGAGACCAGCAGAGAAGATATAAGGAAGTGGATTCTAAGATACCATTGAGATCGTCCTGCCTTGGGAATAAGAAGTGCAGGCATGGAACATGGACATGCCTGGGCTTGAAACCCCGTTTCCTGAGTGGGGACCATGGCCCCTTGTCAGATGTTTCCTTTGTTTCATGATCTGTGACAGCTGCTTCCATAAATGAGATAAGGCAGCTGAGCTGTAAGGATGGGGGACCGGGTATTCAGCCTCTGCGACTGAGAGGCTAATTTGGAGGTGTAACCCCAAGGTCAAATGTGCGTTCGATGCTCTGGGCCCACTTGAATCCTGGGCTTCCTCCATGAACAAGTACTGAGTGGTACACTGTAACTGCCCCTTCCTCTCTGTCAGCAGCCGCATCCCTCCTAGGCAAGGAAGCCTGCACCACTAGGAGCTTGCCTTAGGGACCAAGAGTGGGAGACAGTAAGAAACAGCCTAGGACTTCAGGGTTTGGGTGCTATGAATGAGATCGAGAGACTTGAGACAAGTTATTCACCAACCTCTTGTTCATTCTCCTAGCTAATTACAGATCACTGGAAACAATCATGTGAAATACTATTAATTCATTCCAGAGGACTGTGTTAGCTGTCCCCCCTTGGGTGGGTCTGTTAGTCTCATTCTGAACACCCGACCAACAATTTAATCAGTTAACAGGGAAAGGCCATTTCATGAAGTAGCAACTGCCGTGTCACACACAAGCACCACACAGGGCAGGTGACAGATGAATACCTATGGAGTGTGTTTTGAAAAAGATTCATGCCCCAACCGATGATCTGTGAAGTCCCACGGCCATTCTCCTTGGTTCTTGTCCCCAACCCAATGCTCAGTCAACTACGAAAATCACAAACTAAATGAGCTGGAAGGGATCCCAGAGACCATCTAGTGGAGCCCCTCTATTTTACCCAGGAAAAAACTGATTTTACAGATGAAAAGTTAACTTGCCCAAGGTCACAGAGCTATTCATGGCAGAGCCGGGAGTCCTAAATCAGCATGTTCAATTGGGCCTAAAGATGGACACTGGCAATCAGACATTTTGCTGGAAGGAAAAAAAAAAAACTGTTTCAAGACTTTTCTGCTTTTAATTGTAGCCAAATGTCTTTTAATCAGATAGGGATGCATCTCAAATACAGAGAATTTTAGAAAAAGGTGGTTTTCCTTAAGCACCACTGTAAGTTGCAATCAGAATAGATCTTTGAAAAGTTACAAAATGTTAAGATACAACAATAATAACTTACATGTGTTTAAAAGTATGCTGCCTGGACCAACGATCAACCATCTTAATTGTAGGGCTAGTTTACAGATAAGGAAGGTGAAGACCGGGAAAGCCTCAGAGAAGCAATAACTAGAAGCCTGGGCTGACAGCAGACCACTGCTCCAAACTTCCTAGGATTTTTTCCTACTACCACCCTGGTATCCTAAAGTCACATGTTATAGAGAAATACACAAATAAATTTTAAAAGAAAGGTAGCTAATTATTTAAGCACATGCTGGCTACAAACTTCCCCTAAAATTTCACTTCCTGAAGTGAGAAACTTCTCTGGGCTTTTGCTGGGGTTTTACCAGCTCCGGGGCACCATTTGGCTGCAAAACACTTGAGATTACTGCAAAATTGCCCACTTTAGGTAGCAACACCTTTTTCTTTCTCCTTGATAGAAAAAGTGCATTCATTGCCTTTTCAAAGCTTTTCTATTAGCTACACTGCTGTACTTGACTTTTCCTCTGAGCGATCGCACTTTGCTCTCTGCTCTGTGTGTGATACAAACCACACCTGAAAATGGAACTTATCTCTCAATCTTCCCACACCACCCCACCTCCAACACCTCCTGCCAGCTAATTCTGGAGATATTTTTCCCTAGGAGGAGAGGGCAAGGATTTGCTGCAAGACTGAGTGTGAAAGCCCCACCAGCCAACTTCTTTCTCTTCTCTGCAGGTCTTTCAGCCCCCACCTGTGCAACTGAAAAGGCCACATGCACACGTGCACACAAACGCACGCATGCGAGTGTACATGAACCCATGCACACATGCATCCACATGCATGCAGCTGCCCAGCCACTTTGCTCTTACCCCTAACTGTGTCGTTGTAGGCCTTGCTCTTGTTCAAAGTGGGGCTTGTCGCCTCAATCAATGATAAATCTGTTACCAAATTTGAAACTGAGTCTAATTTAGAACCCAAGGTGAAATATTGTAGGCTTCAGAACCTAGGAAACCACTGTGGGTAAGGAAAGTGATAATTCTTATACACACCTGGTAGTAAACACTTAAGTTTCACCTAAACAGGAACTAAGAGGCCTGGTTGCACTCTGGGAGGCCGAGGCAGGTGGATTGCTTGAACTTAGGAGTTTGAGAGCAGCCTGAGCAAGAGTGAGACCCACTCTCCACTAAAAAAAAAAAAAAAAAAATAGAAAAAATTAGCCTGGCATGGTAGCACACGCCTGTAGTCACAGCTACTCAGGAGGCTGAGGCAAGAAGATCGCCTGAACCTTGAGATTGAGGTTGCTATGAGCTAAATAAATAAACAGAGACCAAGGAGTTGAGGTACAATGTATGAAGGGATCCATTTGTACTTAATATGTACATATTTCTAAATGTGCTTCAAAATTACGTGCCCCTTTATTCCTAAAGAGAAAAAGATTATCCAGCTTCATGCTATTATTTCAATAAAGAATAATAATTTTCACAGAAAAGACCAAAAGTGATTAGAGGGTGACCCTAAAATTTTTTCTTGTTCTTATTTATACCTAAGTTAATTCAAATCATTTAGCCTAAGCAAGTACATTTACTGCTGGGAGTCCTATAAACGCTAAGCGATTTTTCTTTTCCTCAAGACTACGTTAAACAAAAGCAAATCTGAAAGGAATGGCTGTCTTTATATTCATACCCCTGACAGCCGATATTCTCTCCCCCGAGACATGTTTAACCAGATAGAGCAAACCTTGGTGGTCTCCTACAAAGCATTCACCTCCCTCTTTTACATTTTTGAGGGGCTCTGATTTTCATTTGGGGTCATGCTTCCCCCACTATAGAGAAGCCAGTATGGAATGCTGGTGCATCAGTCCAAGCCAATTCTGGTTCGGCCCATTTTCCTTGATTGTGATTGGTCCAGGAGTAAGCCAATAAGAACACACAATTCCCTAAAGGATGGGCTTGGGAAACGTGGGCCAATGAACTACACAGAAAAGGTCACTGGGGGTGTGAAAGGCCAAGTGACACCTTGAGTGAGTCTAGGAATTCTTGCCTTTTTGAGCAAGAATTCACTTTAATACTGCATTGTAGTTAAGATGGATATATTATTTTATTGAAACATTTTCTCCAACCTGTAATTCCTTTTCTTATTTTAAAACAAATCAAAACATTTTTGTGGACTCTATAAGGAAAGAATCCATGTGCTTCCTGGATAAGTCAACCCTATTACAGCATCAAGTTGACCCTGAATCCCACCCTGCCTCTGGGCTTCTCATTGTGAGCCCCTGAATGTCCTATGATTTATACCTCTCTGCCTGGCTTCTGTATCTATGACTGATGCCAATTGTGTCCAGAGACCCTGGAGTAACAGATATAAATGCTCCCTGGGTGAGGAGCACCCAGAGAAGGCAGATGAGCCCAAACCTGAAGTCAGTCCGACCTTGACTGAAATCTCCACCCATCACGCTAATCTTTCTGGTTCTTAATTTTTGCATCTGTAATGCGGCGATAACACCACCTAACAGTCAAAATCTCTCCGAGAGAGATGAGGCCAGCAGGGAATTGGTGTCCGCTCCACGGTGGTGCTGACTATCTTGATTCTGCTGTCACAAGCGAGGCACAGCCCTGGATACCTGGCAACAGGGAGCTGAGACCAGCATCCCAGGGGCTGGAGGGGCTTGAGCAGTGGCCCAAAGACCCACCACAGCAGCAAGAGGTTCATAAAAATGATGCAACTGCAGCCAAAAGGGAAATAAAACTTGTTTGGAAAACTGGGATGATGTTGGGAATTGGTAAACTAAATTTTCAAGCTATTAAAGACCACCTCCTAAAGGGAAAGATGCAGGTGCAAAGCAGCACTGGGGACCCTAACCCTTGTTTACTATTAATTTACAACAAGCCCCTGGGAATTCTTTTTTCCACTTAGGCCTCCAGTCTCTCTCGGGTTTTTTTTGCAGTTTTTGGCCGGGGCTGGGTTTGAACCCACCACCTCCAGCATATGGGGCTGGCACCCTACTCCTTTGAGCCAGAGATGCCGCCCTTTTTTTTTGTTTGTTTGTTTTTTAGGAAAGTTGAATTAAATGAATAAAGTTAGTAGGGGCCACAACCTACTAATACTTTTAAACTATAGAGCCCCATTGTCTAACACTGGTAGCCATTAGACACATGTAGTTATTATTTAAACTTTAGTTCAAATTAAATTTAATTTTAAAACTTGGTTCCTTGGTTGCACTAGCCCCATTTCATGTAGCTACCCTTGCAGACAGTGCAGATACAAAACAGTTCCATCAGCATAGAAAGTTCTACTGCATAGCACTGAGGGAGGGTAATCAGAACCATCAGTGATACCCATCAAAATCAGAGTGAGTGGAGTCTCAGAAATACCTCAAGAACGTCAGTGGCATGTCTGTACCCTTAAGCAAAATGCACAAGGCAAGGAGTCCCAACTATCACACTTCCAGGGTAGTGCGACCCTGGAAACACTAACCTTCCTAAGCCCCAGTTTCCTCATCTGTAAAATGACAACAAAAGTTTCTAACTTACAGAGTTGCTGTTATTACATTAGCTAAGAGATGCTAATACTCAACAAGTCTCTACTATGTGCCAACAAGTGTGTATTCTACACAATGGGGAAAAAGCAGGTAATGGAACAGAAAAGTTTCTCTGTCCTCACAGAGGTTACATTTTAAAAGATTTTAGCAAATGTTACCCATTAATCCTGATAATGATAGTCATGGCAATACTATGAGTCATATTTGTCATTTATAGAGACTAAGTCCATCTCTTAATTAATAAGAACATAATTTCAATTTGAAAATGATTGAGTCCTCTAACTCATTTAACCCCCAAATACAAATCTCAACTAAGAATTCTTTAAACATAGGCACTGCTTGAGGTTACATCATAAAACCAAATACTTCACTATGACATTTGAATCTAATTCAAGAAAAAGATCTGATTTCAGCAGCTTTTAGTTCAGACTTTAGAAAAAATTAATTATGCATGCATTCAACTAGCAAAGAGCAAACTTGATAATTTAAGCAGTTTAGCAATGGGATTGAAATTTTACAGCTAATTTAAAGTACTCCACACTACTGACTTCAGACTTGAGGTTATAAAGCTGAATTAGCCTGGACAGAGCAAGTACTCAGCACTTTCAGCATAAATTGCCTTGACTGGCTTTTAGAAACAGTGAAGTGACTGCTCAGACCCAACCCCAGTTGGCTGGATGCAAAGAAAGCCCAGGGGTATATGCATGCCAGGCTGAGTTTGTTTTATATTCTCTGAAGCAAGACTGGGTCTCATTTACCCTTGTCTCCCTAAACATCCTCCACAATTGAATGAAATAAGTCCCAGTGGAGGGTCACAATTGTGGCTGTGTGACCTTAAGCAAGCTCCTTGACCTCTCTAAGCCTCAGCCCCCTAATCTGGAAAATGCAAATAATAACAATACCTTAAGTACAAGTCATGCATGCAAAGTGTCTGGCACATAGTAGGCACTCAATAAATGTAGTTCCTTGGCTTATTCAATGTGGCAGTTTTAAAACATGGCACCAAAACTATTAGACATTCCTCCCTTTGAGAGAGGGGTGTCTCCTCTTTCTCGACCCACGCAGATTTGTGACTGCTCTGATCAATAGAGTTTGGTGACAGTGACACCACGGAACCTCCAACACAAGGTTTCATAATGAGGTTTTCATAAAGGCTGCTCTCTAGGTCTCTCTCAAAACCCAGCCACCATGCTGGAGAAGCCAAAACCACATGGAAAGGCCGTGCATAGATCCTTCGCTCAACAGTCTCAGCTAAGCTCAGCCTTGAGCCCCAGCAGGCCATCCAGTCTTCCCTGCTGAGGCCCCAGTTACCAGGAAAGGCATCCTGCAGTGGCCTGTCAGAATGTCTGATCCACAGAACCCCTGAGCACAATAAAATAGTGGTTTTCACCGCTAAGTTTGGGAAGGTTTGTTACACAGCTGTACGTAACTGGGACTCTAAGTCCCATTCATTCACTCAGCATTCACCGGGGCCTCCTAGGAGCAAAGGGATGCGGTGAGCTCCGGAGAGCCTCAGGAAGAGCAGGCTGAGGAGAAACATAAATGGATAAGCCAGCAGCGGGCTGGTGGTGTTTAATAAACAGCTGGGGGAGGCCGTGGTCTGTGTGTTTACAGTTATCCATGGTGTGAATACTCCCATCGCTGCAATTCCAGGCAGCCAAAGTGAAATCAGCCAGCTTGAAAAACTCCTGAGAGCCAGTAGGAGCTGGCTCCACAACCCTGCACTCCACAACACCATGGCCTGGTGTAAGAAGGGCTGTGAAAAAGGCAGCCGAAATGTCAGGGACCCGGGGCCAGGCCGTGGAAGGAATGATAGCGATTTAAGTCCAAAATTCCCAATATCTTCCTCAAAAAACAATGAAGAATAGGAAAAACAAACAAACCACACACCATTAATACTACTAGAAGACAAAGATTCCCCAAACCTCACATTACCTGGGAGCAGAAAAATAAACTCGAAATCTCAGGGAGCGCAAGTACAGAGAAAAAGTGCTGTGTAGGGGGAGCTGGGCCGAGGAGAGGTGGCAGGGGTGCAGCCGAAGAAAAGCCAAAAAGGAAGTTCACTCTAAGTAAGCAAACGCTGGAGGAAAATACAGGTGGAGCGGATCACCACTAAGGGGACAGACAGCTTGGGGGTCAGGAGAGGTGCTCACATAGTGAAGGGGAAAAGAAACAAGAGGGAAAATCTAGCATCCTGAAAGACAAAGGGAAACTGAAAAATCAGAGGACACACCACCCACACACCATCCCTCCCCTCATTTTCCCCTCAAAAGAATAAATATCTGAGTCTCTGCAGGCACGGCGTTTTCCCATCTGGGAAATGAGGCTGGGTCTTGGTCTACAACTTCTATGATTCAGTACTTTTAGTATGACATACGCGGATAGCTAGGGCTCCTCCACCCATGTGGCTTCTGTGTTTGTTTGGATATCCCTAAAAACAGAGGCTGCTGGAGGGCAGAGAGGGGACCCAGGAAGCAGCAGTGAGGGGACAAGGAGAGCTGAAAAGTGAACACAGGTGTGATGTCCAGCTGGGTACTGCTGCGGAGTCGTCTAGGATGCTTCTCCAAACTCTGAAGGCTGAGAGGCTATAGCACGGGTCCCCAGGTTAGTCCGGCTCTTCTGAGGAGCAGGTACCAGCACACAGTTAGCTGTGCCAGAGCCGTAACAGGGATGCAGCTGCGAGAGGAGGGTTGGGGAGCAGGAAGGGAGGGAGGCAGAGGAGTCGTACCCTGCTGGGGTGCTCAGCAAGGCCCCCAGGGAGTCCTTGAGTCAAAGGTGCCCATTAGAAGAGCCCTGTGTCTGTCGGGGATGGGCCTGCTCTCGGGTCCCGCTCAGCTGAGCACTGGCTCAAGCTGTCCCCCAAAAGCATGGCCTCAGCAAAAACGTGGTATCAGCTGCTGAGCTGTGGCCAATTACACTGGTGACTCCTGAGAGAGCAAGTGTCCTATGGGGCTGAGTAGCGCAGAGGTAGAGACCCAGAGAGGTGCACAGCAGGGCCCGGAGGCAGCAGGCATGGGATGGACCTGATCACAGGGGTGCCCAGCAGATGTGGGCTTGAAAGGTATGCTCACTTCCCAACTGGGGTCCCCCACTTTCAGCTCTAGCCAGAAACCTTATATTACACTCCTTCAGCTTAAATGTGTACACACACAGGGAGGCCTGACCAACGGGAATATGGAACTTCCAACTGTGAGTCTGCTGCCCTAGCAGAAATGTTTACTCCTATTTGTAGTGGACTGATGAAGGTCCCCCAAAATCCATGTCCACTTGGAACTTCACAGGATGGCCTTATTTGGAAATAGGGTCTCCCTGATGTCATTAGTTAAGGATCTTGGGATGAAATCATCCGAATTTAGGGTGGGCCCTAAACACGACAACTGGTGTCCTTACAAGAAAAGACACAAAAAGAAGAAGGCTATGTGAAGACAGAGCAGGACAGAGATTGTAGTGACAGTGTCCCAAGCCAAGAATAGGACCCAGCACAGGCTGGAAGAAGCAAGAAGGATCCTCCCTCTGGTCTTCAGAGGGCACAGGGCCTTGCCAACACCTCAGACTTCTGGCCTCCGGACTGTGAGTCAATAGTTAGTGGTCATTTTTTATGGCAGCTGTAGGAAATCAGAGACTACTCTTAGGCCCATTAAAAGTGTAGACACGACACGGTTGAAGGAAGGAAGCAACAGTGCAAGAATGAATGACTCTGGGAAAGCGTGAGACCCCAGCTCTCACATCTTCTTGTGGCTCCTGCTTGCCCATCTCCAGCATGGTGAACCTAAACACCTCTGTGCCCTCGCCAGTCAAACCTTTCCTTACACTCACCTAAAATATTGCCTCCCCATTAATCTCCGTTTCTAGCCTGGCTTTGTATTCTGGGACCCGGCCTGCTCCTGCTAAATCTTCCTGCAGGCTACTCGGCCCCAGATCCTTTAAAGAATAATGTAACTTACTCGAAATGCAACAATGAACCAGAATATGCAAATGATCTTATCAGCTGTACTCTATAAAGGCAATCTTTCCCTGATTAGCATACTGCTCTGTCTCTATTTTCATCAGGAATTCACAAAACTGGCACACCCAGAGCTTCTAGCAACCACAGGGCATTTGAGGACAGCCACTCAGGCTGGGTGGGCACACCAGACCCAAGTGCAGGAGGAGTGGGCCCTTCTTTCCACAGACCTCTAGAGTAACCCTGCTGGCTGCAGGGGTTGTGGGGGTTTGAAGAAGCAAAGGAGGGGAGCAGGAGTGTTGCAGAGAGAAGGAGAGTGACTGCCTTCCAGTTACTCCCAGAAGCACAGGGAGGGAGACCGGGCCAGAAATACCACGTAGAACCCTCAGCAGGACTCAGTTACCATCATATTCTAACTTAAACAAAGAGAAAGCCACATATGGAGGCAAGAAGCCTCCTGGGGTGAAATCAGAGCAGGCTTCCAGGAGGTGTCAGCAGGTTTAGCCTTTAAGTCAGATGTGATAAGATGAGGTAGAAGGAAGTGTCTAAGAGAAGGCAAGGCATTGTGACTCTTCAGAATGTGTTCAAGTTCAGTGTGTTCAGGTAAAGCACACTGCAGGAGGAAGGGATGAAAGTAGAAGATGGAGTCAAAGATCGTCTTAGCCTGGGTAGAAGTATCCTCTCTTTGGCTGGTTTTTGCCAAGAGACTGAGCATTTACAGTGGTTCTCAAACATGAGTGTGCATTAGAAATCACCTGTCCAGCCTGCGTCCCATGCAGACCCTGGCCTGGCCACTCTGCACCCCTGGCACCCCGACTCCCTTGAGCACCACACCACACCCACATCCTGACTCCATGCATCAGAGAAGCCGAGGCTGCCTCTGCATCATCGACAAGCTCCCACAATGATCCAAGGCGGGGGTTGGGAACCTCACCTGGAAAGGAGTCCTAGGCCTCTCACCTGTCTCCATTATGAAAAATGGTGTGGGTGGCATGACAACATATTAGTTTATGCTAGAAAGACTGGCAATTGAAGTTCATATAAAAAAAGGCACTGGGGAAAGAAAACCAATTTCAAGTCTCCATCAAAGTACTTGGCCAAAAATAAAAGGCCAAGAATTTATTAAAAATTACCTCTATGGGCAAGGCAGTGACTTCTGGGGCTTCCCACCCTCGCACTGACCCTCAGAGTCCACCTACACTCTGCAGAGGGAGAAGCCCTCCAGTCATTTTAGGGGGCGCGTATTCAGCGTTCAGCCCCAAGATCTCACAGGAAATTCAATCACACCTTTGGAGAGAAGTCATTCTTTCATGAAGAAACTACAGGAATGGAAACACACATTTCATTTAATTTTTGAAAAGCAAAAATGGGTTTCAGGAGCAAAGTATCTCAGAGGTATAACTTTTGGACCAATCCTCCAACCCGTACTAAATGTCTCTAAGTACCGACCTGAGAGTTGCCCATAAATGCTGAGTCCCAGGCCCTCGACTCTGCTTCAGTAGGTCTGTAGTAGGCCCCAGGGATTTGTGTGGGGAGGAACATTTCGAAACACTTAGCTGTCTGCATCCATACCGTGCTGAACGTGCCCGATCTCACCTGGACACATTGAGCTCACCTGACCTCTTTGTACACACCTCCAAGAACAGAGAGCTCCTTCCTTTCAAGGGCAACACATCCCAACTTTGAAAAGCTGAGGTTGCCTCTGCATCATCAAAAAGCTCCCACAGTGATCCAAGGCGGGGGTTGTGAACCTCACCTGGAAAGGAGTCCTAGGCCTCTCACCTGTCTCCATTATGAAAGATGGTGTGGGTGGCATGACAACATATTAGTTTATGCTAGAAAGACTGGCAATTGAAGTTCATATAAAAAAAGGCACTGGGGAAAGAAAACCAATTTCAAGTCTCCATCAAAGTATTTGCAAAGTACTTCACAAACTTTAATCTGATGGTAAACTAAAGATTTTCTCCTATGCCCACTCTCCAAGTTCCCAGTGACTGGGAAAAAAGTCCAATCCTTCGGCAAGAAGTAGCCTGGTAGGAAGGTGAAATCCACATAGGATGTAACTACTGACTCTGCACACGCTGAATGTGGAAAGGGAAGACATACCTGGTTGCTTTACTCCTCCACCCCATCTTTCCTGTCTTCCCTGTATTATTTACTGAATGATTATTATGATAGGCAGGATAACAAACTCCCCAGGGATGCCTGCGTCTTTATTCCCAGAACCTGTGATTATGTCAGGTTACAAAGCAAAAGCGAATTAGATTGCGATGGAATTAAGGTTGCAAATCACCTGACTTCAAGGCAGGGCTATTATTTGGAAGGCCCAGTGCAATTACAAGGGTCCCTAGGAGTGGAGGGAAAGGCAGGAAGTGGGTGCAGAGTAATGTCATGTGAAAAACACTTGACCAGCCATGCTGCCTTTGAAGAAAAAAGGGGGCCAAGAGCCCAAGAAATGTAGGCAACTTCTAGAAGTTGGGAAAGGCAAGAAAACAGAAAAGGAACCTGGATCTGCTAACAACTTGATTTTAGCCCACTGAGACCTATGTTGGGCTTCTAACTTCCAGAACTATCAGATACATAAAAGTGTGTTTAAGCCACTGAGGTTGTGGTCATTTGTCCACAAGCTACAAGAGAAATCTAATACACTTACTATATGCCAGATGATACACGGGATAGTGTACATGTAAGATCTCATTTAATAACTTAATAATTAAAGAATAGATATTAACTTTATTCTTGTTTGACATATGAGAAATCTGAGGCTTGGATAAATTAAATAACCTGATCCAGGTCACGCAGAGTGGTGGAGTCTGGATCCAAATCCAGGTCTGTGTAGCTCCAAAATTCTTTATGAAGAAGGGTAGGGAGAAAAATGAGGAACTAAAATTAAGAGCACAAAAAGGGAACAAAGAGATGAAAAGATCTAAGGAGAAAAAGACTCAGAACAAAATACATAATTGTGTAGGGTGCTGGCCCCATATACCAGAGGTGGCAAGTTCAAACCCAGCCCCGGCCAAAAAAAAAACAAAAAATACATAATCGTTATACAGAGTTACTCCAAGATTATTCTAGGATTCCTAAGAAGTGCATATGGATAACAGACCCAAAATGGCAGAGCTGTGAGCTTGCTTGGAGACAACCAGGTTCAAACCCAGCAAGTTAAAGTTGGGGAGAATAAGATCTAGAGACAAGAAATAACTTGCCCAAGAGAGCAGAGAAGCTGGGTAGAGATGGGGCTGGAAACCAGGACCCAGGACCCCTCTGGGGAATGGTTCCTCTCTACCCCTCAGTGTCATATACACCTTCTTTCCTCTTTTCAAAAGAGTCTGTAATGGCCCATTAGCAGCTAAGATAAGTGTGTCACTCCATCCAGGACACACTGATAGCCTCCCTGCACCTATGACATCCTCTCCTGGCAGGGTCCCTTGCTCTGAGACAGTCCAGCAATCAAGACAGAAATAGGCCATAGTCACCCACATTATCCCTGTGTGTGCCGCACGTTTGGGCCGACCTGTACCATCACGCTCTTGAAGATGGCAACTGCCAGGAGACCGGCATTGCCCTGGAAATGGACTTTAGGGACCCAGCCTCCCCCACCACCTCTGGGAGAAGAGAAACAGCACACCTTGCATCGACACAATTTTCCTACAAATACGACTTAATTAACCTGGCATAAATTTCAGCCTCATATCTAATCATCGCCTACTACTCTCACATGTGCATATGCAGACAAAAAAATTCAAATGCAAGACCACTTATGACAGTTCAAGAGAATTCTGGTTTCCCACACTCTGCTTTAGAGAGCACCTCTCATGTGTCCCCTTCCCCAACCCAGGGGGCTGTTCCCAGGGATCTAGCTGCCAATTTTCTACTTGTGGTGTCAGCAGCTCTTCTGCTGCTTGCCAACTCTGAGGGTCCCAGTGGTCACAGCCTCGCCTCGGGAGGTGCTAGCTGCTAACCCCAGAGCCTTCTCTTCCCAGCCTGGGAAAAAATACACCAGGCTATTGCTTCCTCCTAGCCAGACAAAGAGCTGCCCATTGAGGCAGCTAGGACAGGCCTAAAACTCTCCCAGTTCTTACCTCTTTACCCGGTAATCACCTCATTCACATTTAAAGGAGATTCTTGGCTAATTCTTCACTAATTTCAACATGTAAGACTTTCATTTTACTTGAATATTTTCTAGAGTTTTGAGTCTTTAAAAATATAACCAAGTACATAAAAAGCATTTAAACAATGTGATAGTAATTTTCTCAAAACAGCTGAGAAGTCCTCTTGCTAAGGGCGGGGGAGACCAGGGTCTCATTCACCTTTGGATTTTGCTGCACCTAATCCCCCAGGCTCACTGGGGCCTGGGGAGAGACTCATGAACTCTATTAGTCGTGGACATTATGGATCTTGTCCTGCTCTCTAAGCTCAGCTGCTAACTACCGAAGTCAGGCAAACCTGCTGGCAGCATAAAAAATGGATTACCCTTGTTTTTCCCCTCATCCTGCAAGGCTCAGCTTAAATACTGGCTCCTCCACGAAACCATTCTGATGCTGCCCCTTCCTGCCAATTAGAATCTCTCACTCCTTGAGTGAGGCTGAGGCACCACAGACAGAGTGGTCCTGCCAGGTGCCAGGTATGGGCATCCATGGACTATATAGGACATGCTCTCCGGTGGGGGGGGGAGGCGTTGGGGGGGAGCAGGTGCCACAAACAGACAAGGATCCTCCTAGGCAAGCTGAGCAGGGGGAAGGTCAACCCTCTGAGAGTGGAGGGTGTGAAGGCATCCTGGAAGACTTCATGGAGGAGGTTCCACCTGAACAGCACGGGTGATAAGCAGCCTATGCAAAGGGGAAGGAACCACTCTGCAGAGGCTCACGTGTTCTGCGACAGGGCAGGGGGCCAGAGCATATCTGTGGGTCTGACGCATGGAATCCGGAAGAAGTTATTAACAGATTGAGCTTGGCTGGGCTCTTAAAACTTTTGGAGCCTCATCTGGGAAACAGATAACAAGATCTGCCTCCTCAAGGATTCTCATACTTCAGCACACACAAGAATAGCCCATGTACCTTGTTAAAGTGTGGATTCCTGGGCTTCCCTCTACTCCCCCTCCACCCCTATTCAAGCACATACAGAGAGTCTGATTCCATAGGTCTGATATTGGACCAAATAAATATGTGTTTTAATGCTCTGTCCCCTGCACCCCACGTCAGGGGGCCCATGGACCCATAAAACACCGATTCAATTATGTTAAGACATAAGTTATCCAAGGCACATAAGCCACCAGCATGCAGTTGGCACATAGCTGCTGCTCATAAAGTTCTTATAGTTCCCTTTCCTGCCTCTGTCTTTGCTCCTGAAATTCATTGATTGTACAGGATTCAATAGAGTAGAGAATCCATTCAGCCTTCGTTTAGTTGGAGCCTCTTTTTACGTTTCTATCTTTGGTTTTGTGTCTGCTTCCCCCAGCAGGAAGGTGAAGCTCCTTAAAGGGAGGGATGAAATTAGCATCCAGTGGGGGTCGCTGGCAGGTAAAGTGTTTTTGGAATGAAAGGAGAGAGGTAGCATCACTCCTCAGCCCTCAGCCAGGCTCGATGTTAATCGTACAGTAAGTAGGTCGATGAGCTAGGGGGACTCCAACGGCCTCACCCAAGGGAAGAACAGGGGCGCTTCAAAGAGTCGTAAGAATGAAATCCATCAAAAAGCCAGGCTTCTTCAGCACGGCTACTTCCCACTTACAGCAGCCCGGGGAACAGTTCTGCTTCCAGGGCGCATTAAGTACAAGCTGCTTGACCACTCAACAAGTTCTTTATGACATTTCCGGACTCTCAGACCAGAATAATATTAATGCAAGTTTCATGCCCTGATAAATTGTTCATCAAGTACCGAGGAAGGCGATAGCCCCACCTTCCTGCCAGATAGCGCACCAGAACCGAGGCTTCTTTTTATCTTACCTAGGTCCCCTTGTGCAATGAGCCCCTGAGGCCCAGCACAGCCCCAGCTGCCCTACCTCCCCAGCTGCTCCCCCTCCCCAACTGTTCCACCTCCCCGACTGCTCCGCCTTCCCAGCTGCTCCAGACTCACCACAGTGCTCATGGAGAACCAGCCTCTTCTCAGCTGGGGGGTGGTGACAGTTTCCTCAAGAGTCTCTGTGCCTCCTCCAGCCCGTCTCCCACACTGTCCTAAGTATCTTCCTGAAGCTCAGCTAGGCAACTAGGAACTTGTCATGCCCTTACTCAAAGCCTGCCACGGCTCCCCATGGCTCCAGAGCCGAGTGCAAATACTTGAGCTTACCCATCAAGCTCCTCTAACCTACCTTTCTCCCTCATCTTCCGCTACTCCCACCCCCATACCCTTCCCTCTGCCCCAGCATTTCCCACCTTATTAGTAAGACATCGTATGAATTTAGTCGGTCTTGACTCGGAATTTTTAATGAAATAGAATACAATAGGAGTGCATTGTGCAGAGGAAGTTTTCATTGTCTGTTTTAGGTGTGTGTGCGTGTTGTGTAGGTGTAAATATACCACATCACATTACAAAATGTACATCTTGCTGTGGATCAGTCAAAAAAGATCTGAAAGGCGCTGTTGGGGACTGTCTGAATGCACCGTGCTCTGCCCACTGTTCCTCTCCACACTTCCCATATGATCCCCTCCACTGGTTTCCACCTCTCCACTTGCGACTTCCATCTATCCGAATTTTAAGCATTCTTCTAGGCAGTCTCAACTGGTTTCTCCCAGAAGCAGACTCAGGGATAAGGATGTTTATTTGGGTGGTGATCCCAAAAAGCGCAGGTAAGGACATGGAGAAGTGAAAGAAAAGGAAGTGAACTCCAGCACAGGGCACTGCTGAGCGCTCCCGGCTGCGCCCAAGTGCCGCAACCTGGGCTGCCGATACTCATCCACCCACCCGCCAGTCACTGCTGCAGATGGGGACTGCCAGGGCAGTGTGGAAGGGCAAAGTGAATGCCCAAACAATATGGGTAGGGCAGCAACAGGGATGGTTGTGCAGGCTCAGAACCTGGCGCGCTATCTGGCAGGAGGGTGGGGCCCGTTCTACGTGACTAAGTCTGCCATTAGACTCTGCCATGTTCAATAGGGGTCCACCACGTGGGCACGTACCCACAGAGCCATCAGTTCCACCAATATAGTGCTTCCTCTCTGCTCCTGGAATTCACTGATATAAAGATTTAAACATCAAAATAAAATAAAAGGATTTAAACAGAGCAGAGACTCCATTCTGCCTTTAGTTGGAGACCCTTCTTACTTTTCTGTTTTCCAGTCTGCTTCCCCAACAAGACTGTGAGCGCCTTACGAGGAGAGACCAAATTAGCTTAGTATTCGTACCCTCTTCTTCCAGGAAAGAGAATCTGTGTTTTCCTTGGAGAACAACTCTCCTGCCATTCTCAGTCCATGTCAGCCAACTGTCTTCCCGTGGCCATAGTGACTGGGGCAGATATGGGCACTGGCCCCAGTAAGTTCACAGAAGCTCAATCTGGGGACTTTTGATTACTTGGTTGGGATAAAGAATCACTTTTTTGCTGATGTTGCTAAAAGTTGCTGGCTACCATGTTCCTCCAAGAAGAGAAAAACTACAACACAGTCAAGACAAAGAAAGGGAGGGGATAGTGACAAGTCATGACGACTTTATCCAAACCTCTGAGGCCAGGCTTTCCCAAAGCCTGAATCATTTCATCCTGGGCCAGTCAATCATTTCTTCCCCCTGAGATTAGTTTGAACTGCGTTTCTGTCACTAGAACTCAGCATCTTATTGAATGCGGCTTGCCTTTTCTCCCTTATTGCACTGTCACCCGGCAAACAGAGCACGTGACCCAACTGGACCTCTACATGGCCTGGCACACAATAGGGAAAATGGGGTCTAGAGAGATAGTCGGGGCTAACACATTTCCCAGGACACTGCAGTTCCTGGTCATGGGCAGACACAGACGCATGGTCACTGACCCCGTCGTAACCATGACCTGGAAAAGTTCCATACACAGAGTGTGGGCAGAAAAGAATAGAAAGCGGCTTGGCGCCTGTGGCTCAACAGGCTAAGGCGCCAGCCACGCACACCTGAGCTGGCAGGTTCGAATCCAGCCTGGGCCCGCCACACAACAAAGACGGCTGTAACCAAAAAATGGCCGGGCATTATGGCGGGCGCCTATAGTCCCAGCTACTTGGGAGGCAGAGGCAGGAGACTCGCTTGAGCCCAGGAGTTGGAGGTTGCTGTGAGCTGTGATGCCACGGCAATCTATCCAGAGTGACAGCTTGAGGCTCTGTCTCAAAAAAAAAGAAAAGAACAGAAAGGATAAGACTGGAAAAGGAGGCCAGACACCGTGGCATGTCCAGGCTGCCTGGGTCAGTATAAAAGGAACCCTGGGTTCTAACACGGAGACCTTGGAACTTGCCAGCATATTAACCCAGATTCCCTTCCAAAGAGGCTCCTGGTGCAGAATGGTTCTCCAGGTGGCCTTGGACTGACCCAGATCTGTCTTTCTCACTTGTGGTTCATGAGAATAACTGTAGAATGTGCTGGGAACAACATCCTGAGATAAGGAAGAACTGACCAGAACCGTCCAGGCTCTGTCCCTGTCTCCCCTAGAAACAGGACATCCTTCGATGTCTTAGCCCAGCGATACATGTTACCCCCAGGGTATAAACCCCAGGGCAGGCTGCTTTCTGGGGTCACCCGGCTGAGGGGCAGGTGAGCCATGTGGGATAGACAGGACTGTATCTATCCCGGCAGCTTTCCCAAGCCTAGAGAGACTGGCTCATCTTGAATCCTAGGCTTCTGTGTCCCTTGCTGCTTATCTTTGGCAATAAACTACTTCATGGAACTTGCGTCTGAGTGTTCTGTCTCACCGGACCCGGGCAGTTGTAAAAATATAGCCCAAGATGCAGCAGACTGAAGTGGTAACCAGGGCACTGTGAACCTGCTTTGCACCTAGAAGCACAATTGGTCACAATGGGGGGACTAGGAACATCTTTTCCAGCCCTGGGGAGTGGCAGGGCTGGCCCAAGGTCCCTCAGCAAGCTGGTGGTGTCTCTGGACTCAGAACCTGGGCTGGCACTCTTCCTGTTGCGCAGGGAAGGTGGTAGAAAAAGGCTGTCTAGTTCATGGTTACTGTCATCTGATGCTGGAGTTGGGCGCACTCTGCACCTTCAGCCTTCCCCCCTCAATCAATCGCTCTCATCAGGACTTTTTTAAAGGTACATTCTCCAATGCTCAGGAGGCCATCAACTATTGAGCCCCCACCCCAGCCGTAAGGTTCTAAACATCCTTGTATACATAAAAGTCCCATTCCCTGGCCCTGTTTTGGACCAGGCACAGTGCAGGCAGGATATTTCTAGTCAGCTGAGTACACAGTCCCTTTGGGAAGGTCCCTTACTACAACCAAGCACTATTGAACCTTGAATAAGAACAACAATAACAGTAATAATACTAGCAGCTAAGCTAGGAGGTGTTACTTAACACTTTCTATGTGGTGGGCACTGTTAAGTGCTTTACATAGACAAACTCATTTAATCATCACACTAGCGCTAGGAGGTAGGTACCATTATTATCCTCATTTTATAGATGAAGAAATGGAGGCACGAGATGTTAAGTAGCTCCCACAATCACCTCCCTAGCAAATGGCAGGCCATGATGTCAACCCCGGCAGCCTGGCTCCAGGGTCACTGTTGACGGCCACTATGTAGAAGAGGGTCAACACAGCAAGCCTGACACTGTGTCCCTAGAAATTCCTGCTGGAGAGGGTGGCCTTGGCTGCCATCTGGAAACTCGGATTTCAAGAGCATTTCACCATTCCGATAAGAGTGGCTCACTGTGCCTGAATTGTTTGTGTGAACAATACTAACACCTGCTTTCTTTCTGGGAATGTGGGATTCAGGGGTGCTAGGTGGAGAAGGGTGCCTGCATGACCAGTGCCCAATTGGACACTGAGGCTCTGATGAGCTCTCCTGGTAGAAAACATTTTACAGCACTGTCACAATTCATTGCTGCAGGAATTAAGCATGGTCTATGTGACCCCCTGTGAGAGGGCTCTTGGAAGGTTACAACTAAACTCTTCCGGACTCCCCCACCCACCCAGCCTTCACTCTGTGCTGATTTTGCTTTGTGTCTTTTTGCTGTAGTAAATCAAAGCCATGAATACAACTAGATGCTCTGTCCCATGAACCCTTCTAGCAAATTACCAAAACTAGAGATGGTCCTGGGGACTCTGAGACAACCTTAAAAGCCCTAAAGCTATCACCAGAAACACTTTCACAGGAAGTCTTGGCTCAGCTGGTCTTGGGTGACATTTTTCTCAGGTCCCTACCTGTATGTTTCATAAGACCACCTCGCTTGTACTACAACATGCCTCAAGTAGGTTGGCCAGTACTGGGCTGGCACAGGGTCTCTAAGAATAGCAGGATTCTCAGAAGACTGTGTCTAAAAAGACCCACCCACTCCCATTCGAGCCTCATGGAGCCTCAAGAAGCAGGCCTTCTGGGCAGGTGTGGTGGCTCATGCCTGGCATTTTGGGAGGCCAAGGCAGGAGGATTACTTGAGGCCAGGAGTTTCAGACCAGCTTGGACAACATAGCAAGATAGTAATTTAAAAAATATAATCCTTCAGTGATGAATAATACCAGCAGTGTTGTTTTATTTACAGAGAGATTGACACTCAGAATATTGTGTGACCTTGAAAAGGTCTAGAGTCTAAGTCTTGACTTCCAGGGATCACCTTTCCAGTGCACAGTACCAGGCACAAAGAGAAGAAGAAGTAAGACATTTTGAGGGATACAAGAAATAATTAGTGTCCTTTCTGTAAATAGCTGAGCTCCCAAATGAATGAAATGAAAATAGATAATGACATGGGGTGCCAGACACCATCCCTGTCCATTACTGCTCATGACTTATTTAACGGAATTCCCAAGTAGAGGTGGAGTGGCTGCCTGTGGGGAATCCCTGCCTTCTAGTTTCTGACCCTGGGCTTCAGTAATTTTATGTGTACCTGATAATGCCAGACCAGCCTCCATTCATGCCTGCTCTATTCTTTCCCCAGTGCTTCTTCTCTGCTCAATCATTCTTTTCCAGAGAAAGCCCAGCCCAGGAAATGTACAGGTGGCCAGTGGAGAAGACAGAGAGCTTTAGAGATGGATGGTCTCAAGTTTGATCTCAGCTCTACCTCACACTAGCTCTGGGACTCTGGCAAGTTCAGAAGCCTCTGACTCTCAGCTTCCTTTTCTGTGAATAACAGGGCCTGGGTGACTGCATGAAATCAGAACCTGGCACCTGTCAGGTTGTGCCTATCCCTCCCCCCCACCAGATGTGCTGGATGTACCAGTTTTATGAATAGGCCACCTACTTTCCTTCCTCACTCTCCCAACCGGAGGGAGAATTAGGTTAATTACATTGAGAAGAAACACAAGAGGGTAATAAGGTCTCCAATCCCATCTTTTGTTCACAAGTTAAATAAATGTAAAAGTTATCACCCAAATGATGTTAAAATATTTGACCTCATTACATTGAGTGCTGGCCATGGAATGGGGTTTAGTGCCTAAAAAGATATCAGGTATTCAAATATGACTTCTCATACGTAAAATTGAACATCATTCTTACATTAATGGAAATGTTAATTATTCATTAAATATTTGGGGGGGTTTCCTCCAAGCCAGTTCATGGCAGCAGGAAAGAAAACTGCCAAAGTCATGGCACCCAAAGAGAGGACTTTTCTCTAAGTGCCTCTCTCCATTCTGTCATTTGGTGTACTTATTTACAGGTTTACAGTCACCGAGGATATACTTCTATTACCTAGCGACTTTAAGGGGAGTATGACCTGAGACCACCTCTCCTCCCCTCTCAAGTTCTGTCCCCAAGTCACTCCTGCTCCCTCCCAGGCTCTCAGCTTCCTTCTCTGTAATAGGATGGGTTTGGACCAGATCTGGGGTTGCCAAACCCAACTTAGCATCATGATCAACAGAAAAGCTTTTCAAATCTAGATTCCCAGGCCTCACCTCATGCTATGAAATAAACCTCTTGAGAATGAGGCCTGGAGATCTAAATTTTTCACAAGATTCTACCCTCCAGAGGACTCAGTCTTGTGCAGCCACAGACCAGCTGGACTAGACTACCTTTAAGTTCTTTCCAGAGTTGATATTCTCCCTTAGAGTAAATCTACCTTAGGATGAATAGAACTGATAGTAGGTAATAATTCTAATTATTCCCCAATTCCTAGACATCTGAGTGATTTTCCATTTTCCTAAACATGACTCTTTTCATTATTTATGTATGTATGTATTTATTTATTTATTTATTTTGAGACAGAGCCTCAAGCTGTCGCCCTGGGTAGAGTGCTGTGGCATCACTGCTCACAGCAACCTCCAACTCTTGGACTCAAGCAATTCTCCTGCCTCCACCTCCCAAGTAGCTGGGACTACAGGCACCCGCCACAATGCCCAGCTATTTTTTGGTTGCAGCCATCATTGTTGTTTGGTGGGCCCGGGCTGGATTCCAACCCACCAGTTCAGGTGTACGTGGCTGGCACCTTAGCCACTTGAGCCACAGGCGCCAAGCCGCATGATTCTTTTTAAATGGGTCGTGCTGGCTATCATTTTTCTTCATTCACAGGCATCAACAGAAAACACAGAGCCCAAACAAAGGGAAGTCTACATCCTAAAGGTCCATTAAAAAGTGATGGATGTCTCCAAATCCAGGTCAGTTTCAAAGGTAGATTTCTCCTGATTCATCTCTCAGTGATGAAAGGGCAGGGCTGGGTGAATTTGATTTAAATCTAACTGATTTAACTCACCAGTCAGGAGGACTCAATTTGACCAATTTTTCTCCTACAAAAGATGTATTCTTTCTTCAGAAATATAACCTTAAAGCCTCCTTTTGAGTGCAGAGACAAATGCAGTTTTCTTCTTTCTTAAAAAAATAAAATCACTATTTTATTAGAATCTAAACATCCTAGAATATCAAGCTGAAAAGACCTAGTGGTCACCCAGTTTCACCCCTTAAGGCCCCAAAGAGGTAGTGAGTGGCCTTCTGAGGTCACCCCAAGAGTCTGTGACAGGGCAGGACTCGGCTCTGTGGACTTGGAGAGTGCATTTGTTGCCACACCCTACTGCCTCCAGCCAGAGCCAGTCCTTCCCAGGGAACCCCAATAGTGCCTTCATCTTCCTTTTACCCAAGACTGACTAGAGCAGGAGAACACAGCAGCAAAAGAAGGAGAATGCTTTCCTTGATTCACAAGAGGTTTCCGTCACTTAGAAACAAGACTCTCAGCTTTACGGAGCTACAGTAACTAAACAATATGTCTATGTTTTTGCCTCTGGGAAAAATGGGTTAAAAAAAATGAACGCAATGAGTGATAGGATTAATGATTTTCTTTTCCATTATCCAAAATAGGGTTGTGTTGTTTCAAAAATATGTACCCACTTTACAACTACAAAAAACAAAGCTTTTGGAAAAGGGACGTCGGAGGACCATCAGGAAGACAGAGGTGGCCATTTACCTCTGCTACATAACACGGCCATCTACTGTTGATATTTTTTTCAACAATAAGTATTCATAGCTCTGTGAGCAAAATACCCTGAGATGATCCATATATCTAGACTGACGCTGACTTCAGCAAGAGCTATGAAGATGTTTCTCCTTCCATGCCCTTTCCCTGACATTCACAGGCTATGTTGCTCATCTGGAAACCAATCAGGTGTGGTCTTACCATTTCCTCTTTTGACTGGAATGCCCAGCTCCACTATTTATTTTTAATTGTTCACGTGTTTTGGTCCCCCACCCCGGAATCAAGATTTTCATCTCCCGTAACTGAATAACACCCTCACTTGAATAATAGTAGCATTATCAAGCCAGAGGCCTGGGACAGAATCCTAGCTCTACCACTTGCTAGCTGGGTGACAATGGAGGCTAAGTTGTTAACCTCTGCTTAAAGGCAGTTTCCCTGTCTTATGGAGATTAAAAGAACAGTACTTAACTCATAGAGTTAACTCCATTAATATTTTTTAAGTGCTTAGTATCATGCCTGGAATATAATAAGTATAAGGTAATTGACAAATTTTAAAACACCTTTGCCAGCCCAAAAATTAATGAGGTCATCAGCAAAATCCAAGATAGGGGGAACACTACAGGACAAATGACCCAGTTTCATCAATAAATAAATTGCAGGGAGAAAAAAAGCAATGAGGAGGAGAGAGATGAAGGAAAAATCTTTAGAAGACGCTTAAGAGATACTTATACACTCAAATTCATTGGAACACTATTCGTAAAAGCAAAAGAGGGGGGAAAACCTAAGTACCCATTAACAGATGAATAAGCAGGTTGTGGTATTTATATTCAATGGAATATTATCAAGTCTTAAAAAGGAATGAGGCAGGGTGTGGTGGCTCATGCCTATAATCTTTCTACCTTGGGAAGCCAAGGTGGGAGGACCGTTGAGGCCAGGAGTTTGAGACCAGCCTAAGGAACATAGTAAGACTTCCTACAAAAAAATAGAAAAATTAGCCAGGTGTGATGGCACACACCTGTAGTCCCAGCTATTAGGGAGGCTGAGAAAGAAGGATCATTTGGGCCCAGACATCTGAGGTTGTAGTGAGCTATCCCAATGCCACTGCAGTCTAGCTCAGGCGAGACTCTGTCAAAAAACAAAAAAAAAAGAAAAGAAAAGAAATGAAATGAAATTCCAAACATTCTACAACATAGATGAATCCTGAAGACATTATGTTAAATAAACCAGTCACAAAAAACACAACTGTATGATTCCCCTTATATGAGGACCTAAAGCATTCAAATTCATAGAGACAGAAAGTAGAATGTTTGTTGTAAGGGGATGTGGGAGGGGGAGATAAGAGGCTATTTTGGAATGGGTATGGAGTTTCAGTTTGGGGTGATGAAAAGTTCTAGAGATGGATGGTGGGAATGGTAGAATAACAAAGTAAATATACTTAATGCCACTGAACTGTACACAATTTTTTTTTGAGACAGTCTCACTCTGTCACCCTGGGTTAGAGTGCTCTGGCATCATAGCTCACAGCAGCCTCAAACTCTTAGGCTCAAGCGATCCTCTTATTTCAGCCTCCTGAGAACTACAGGCACCCACCATGACACACCCAGGTAGTTTTTCTATTTTTGGGAGAGACGGGGGTCTCACTCTTGCCCAGGCTGGTCTCAAACTTCTGAGCCCAAGTAATTCACCCACCTCAGCCTCCCGGAGTGCTAGGATTACAGGTGTGAGCCACCACACCCAGCCCACCATGATTTTTTTTTTTAAAGATACTTAAGAGATTTATCAACTACTCAAATCTAAGGTCATGATTCAAAAGCAAACTTAAAAATTCGTAACGTTTATAAGACAATAGAAAATTTGAACAATTAATTTTTTTTAGGTATGATTATGGTTTTTAACAGTTCTTATCTTGTACAGCTACAAATGGAAATATTTATAAACAAAATCATATAACATGTGATTCTGGAATAATCCTAGAACAAGATTGGCTATGCACAGAGCATTGTTGAAGCTGGGTGATGGGGAATGGCGGGTCCTCACACTATTCTCTCTACTGTGTGTTTGCGAGTTTCCCTAATAAAATAAGGTCCAACATTTTATTATCATCAGAGAAAGAGTTGTTACATTATGTGTATTCTCTCTGGATCTTGAGGGCTCAGCACAGTTCCGGGCACACACCACTGCTGCCTGATAACTTTTTAGTCTGGTTAATTCCACCTAATTGCAGTCTTGAGAACCAAAGACTATGGAAGCCCAGATCTTCCCGTCCCCACCTCTGCACGCACAGGTGCAACGCGGCTTCTCTCCCTATTGCTTGTCCATTTCAGGTATTAAAGTAGCCTGCAACCTCCCCGTTGCAGAGCTCTTTTTAGCAGAAATTACCCTTATTTTATAGATGAGGAAGGACCCTGAGTCCCTGAGAGTTCAGTGACTTGCTCAAGCCACCAAGCAGGAGAACGGGGCCCAACAACCGGGTCTGTAGTACAGACCCCTCCTCTTTCACCCTCCCTTCATGCCCTCTCTCAGGCTCCCACCTCCCTGTGTTCTGGAAAAAGCTTTGCTTTCTCTTACACCTGCCTCTTCCCTGCTCCTCCTAAAAGTGAGTCTAGAACCTGTTTCCTATAAATATTCCTCAAATAGGCTAAAGGCTTTCACCCCAGTGTTTCCCAGTTGAATGGATTCTCGCTCTGGTTTCCCAGCTCTGGTGTTGAGGCTGTCGGTCCCCTCCCAGCCACCGCAGGTGAGAAGAGCTGTCACCAAGTGACCTTCCCAGGTGGCCACCAGAGGGCTCTGAGGTCTGCACAAGCAGGCTCTATCGTCATGGTTCCTGGGAGCGGTGGCTCTCCACCTGGTTGTAGTTAAATCACCAGGGAAGCTCTGTAAAACACCAGCAGAAGGCCCCAAGTGGTGTGGGTGGCCTCAGGTGTGTGTGCTGGGAAACTCCTTGGCTACTTCTGAAGTGCAGCAGGGCTGCGGAGCGCCACCTCAGAGACGGTAAGACCTTTCCCTAATCAGTTAGCCTTTTTTGCTTACAAAAAGGAACTCTTTTATTTAAATAAGTGGCTGAAAAAATTAATAGTAGCATAAGCATGACACAAATACAATGGACAGTAAATAGTGGTTAAAGAGAGATTAAGTTAGAGCAAAGTTTAAAGAGATGCAAACTCCACAGCTGGCGGGTGGAATTAAGTCTCTTCAACTGTTCTCCCCTATTTTCTATCAGAGCTCTTAAAGAAGAAATTTCTAACATTTTTCTGCATATCAATTCAAAGGCCAGCAAGATATGATAACATCCCTCTGTCCGTTGTTAGCATAATCTTTTTTTACATGCCTAAAGGGACTCCCTAGAGGTTTTCAGTGTAGAGGCAGATACACACACACACACACACCCCTCTCAAATGCTCATGTCTTCTCAATAGCTTGGCAGAAGTCATGAAAAATATTGGTCTTTGGCATCACAAAGCTAGAACTATCTTTATATCTCATTGGAAGGGAGGAGGATCTGCATAGAGTGCTGTCCTTCAGCTAATGGGGAAACTGAGTCTTACCATTTATTGAACGCATGGGGTGTGTCCATGTCCAGCACTGTCTAAGAACTGTCAGGCTTTATTTCTCTGCCCTTCAACAGCACAGTGAGTCAGTATCTTTATTCCTGTTTCACCCATGAGGAAATGGAAGGTCAGAGAGATTAAGTGACTTGCTTAAGGTCACGACATTTATTAGGGACTATCTCAAAACTTATATTCTGGTTTTCAGGCTGTAATTCGGTGGCCTTTCCATCTTCCAGCCACAAGCCTCTCTCTCCCATGCCCACACGAAATGAGTAGGGACTCAGAGCCATACAGGCTGAAGAGAGCAGACCCACCGCACTCTGGGCAGGGGTTCACGGACAGCAACATGCCACTGTCACTGCCCATTCTTCACCAGGCACCACAGTGGGCCTTGTACAGACAAAGCTGAGCACCGTTTGAGTGCCTTCTCTCTGGGCCCTCGCCTCTCGGGCACAGCTCCATTGTGGCCCTGCTCACCCCAGCGTGGTGTCTGTTTACTCACCCGTGAGCTCCTTAGAGGGCCCACGAGGAGGAGCAAGAATAAGCATCCTCTTCGTCATCACTGCTTCACTCAAATATTTAGTGGGCGCTTTCTATAGCCCAGGCAGTGCGGACTTGACAGCGTGTTGCTCTGGAACTCAGATGGAGTTCCATAGGAGTTCATAGGCGTGAACATAGATTTTAGCCTAATCATCGAACAAGCTGGTGCACATTATGGAAAAACACAGCAGGTTCAAGAACATATAACAAGACCCGGAGGGTTGAGGGAGATATCCTGGAGAAACAGGTCAGAGCTGAGCTCTGAAGAACTAGACAAGGGGTAGTGGGGCGTGGGGTCCAGGAAGAGGGAACTACAGAGGGTGCCTGAAAACATTAAAAAGATCCAACACTCATTAGTATATACCCAAAGGAGTTGAAAATTGATGTCCACACAGAAACCTGCAGCTGACTATTTATAGCAGCTTTATGCATAATTGCCAAAACTTGGAAGCCACCAAGATGTCCTTCCATAGGTGAATAGATAAATAAACTGTGGTACAACCAGAAGGTAGAATATTACTCATTGTTAAAAAGAAATAAGCTGTCAAGCCGTGAAAAGACCTGGAGAAACTAAATGCATATTATATTACTAAGTGAAAGAAGCCAATCTGGGAGGCTACATATGGTATGATTCCAACATATGACTTTCTAGAAAAGGCAAAACTATGGAGACAGTAAAAATATCAGTGGTTGCCAAGGCTTTGGAAGGAATGAAGAGGTGGAGCACAGGGGGGCTTTAGGGCAGCAAAACTATTCTGAGGATACAGAATGGTGGACACATGTCATTGTACATTGTCCAAACCCACAGAATGCACAACACCAGTAGTGACCCATGTTGTAAACTACAGACTTGGGGTGATAATAAGGTTCTCTGACTATTACAAATGTACCACTCTGATGGTGGAGATTGCTAATGGAGGCAGTGTGCATTGAGGGGGCCGGGGGCCTATGGGAACCTTCTGTACTTCTGCTCGATTTTTCTGCCAACCTAAAACTGCTCCTTAAATATTAAGTCTTTAAGAGAAAAAAAGTTGGGTGTGGTAGCTCACACCTATAATCCTGGTACTCTGGAAGGCCAAGGTTGGTAAATTTTTGGAGCTAAGGAGTTTGAGACCAGCATGAACAACAGCAAGACTCCATCTCTACTAAAAAAATAAACAAAATAGAAAAAAATAGCTAGATGTGCTTAGCACATGCCTGTAGTTCCAGCTACACAGGAGACTGAGGCAAGAAGTTTATTTGAGCCCAGAGGTTTGAGGTTGCTGTGAGCTATGACTCCAGGGCAGTCTACCCAGGATGACGGAGTGAGACCATTAAAAAAGAAAAAGAGGCTAGAGCCCAGAGCGCAAGAAGACCAGAATAGGAGATAAGAGAAGTCATGTGTACATAGGACTTTAGGAGCCGTATTAAGGAGTCTGGTCTTTAGGATAACGTGAAGTCACTGGGGTGATAGGAGTGATAGGTGATGTCAGCTAGAAAAATCTAAGCAAAGGAGTGATAGGCGATCTCAATTAGAAAAATCCAAGCAAAGGAGTGATAGGCGATCTCAGAAAAAATCTTTGGGAAGGAAGTCAGAGGAGGTGAAAGTGTATTCAGGGAGACAGCCATCTGCCAGCGCAGTCACCAGAGAGCTGGAGGATGGTGGCCTCAACCAGGGTGTGGCAGAGGCCAGGAGCAGCCTCTGGACCTAGAAGACATTTAGGATGGATGTGGGAGGAGTGTAGAGGAAGACTGCCAGGCCTCTGCTTGCAGAAATGAATGGATGGTGAGGCCATCCCTGAAGAAATGCAGAACCCAGGAGCAGAGCTGAACCAAAGGTGCCACAGTCACATCAGACAGGCTTCATCACTGGCTAAGCCCAGCCTTGTGTTGCTGTCTTATTATGAAAAAAAAAAAAAAACAGCCAAGCTGATATTTTCAGTAATAAGTGGGCAAGTATTTCAACATTTAATTTATATGTCACTAGTTTCAAAACTCATTTGAAAACCTTCCTATAATCTTACCAGGTTTACGTACACTGACATTATAACACTCAAATTATTTCTGATCTAAAAATAATTACCCCGTATGTTGCTTTGCCTGAAAAAGTGTGGAGAGAAATTATTGGCAAGGAATATTTTTCCATTGCCAAAGAAGAGAGAGCCAATTACCAGTTGCGCCTTAACTCATCCATTCTTAAGAAAACCTATCAGAGGAAAGCCACGATTCCAGAACACGTTTAGGAAAGAGGATATCCCAGGACGAGGACAGAGCTCAGCAAAGAGATCATGGAAATGTGAAATATGAGGAATTCAGACAGGAAGGGGTCAACAGAAGGGAGGTCTGTTAACAGGCACTTGGGTAGGGGACTGGCAGGGACAAAGCCGGTCTTAGATTCTGATCAGAGCATGCAAATTGGTGACTCGTAGGCCATGTTCAACCCTAAAATACATTTTGTTTGACGCACACAGTGCTATTTTTTAAAACTGAGCAAACATTTTAAAAATCAAAATTTTTGGCTTCTCTTAAAAATTCAGTAGATCGGGCTAAAACTGGGCCACGTTCCCCTGTGGTAATGACCAGCTGGAATGAGCAGCCCTTACCCTGCAGGTGGGGGGGCCTCCCACCCACCATGTTGCCATGACTCCCACCTTTACAGTTATACCCAGCTTTAAGCTGACATTTATCATTGCAGTTGCAGTGTTGTTTTTCTTACAGTGAAGAAATATTTCTCTGTACCCATGTCTCTATTAAAAAGTGAAAAAAAAAAAAAAAACAACATAAACCAAGAAGATGATATGCTTCCAAGAAACATGGAGAGAGCATATCTCTCATCAGAATTAAAAACCATTCATACAGGTGTGATACACCAAGTGTGTCCCTCTCCCTGACGCCAGCTCTCTTTATCCATTTACAGTGTCTGCCTGGACATGGAGGACCTTTGTACACTCTTCAGCTTGCAACCTCTCAAGCCGCAAAAGCCCCTGACTAGGGATTCAGATATAAGGAAGGGACCCAGTTTTAGGGGAAAGGGATATGAAAAAAACAGGGTCACAAAAAAAGATCAACATTCAGATAATAGAACAAAGACCCAGTGTGAAGACCAACTCAGCCAACTCAAATAATGATTCTGACAATGAGAGCTTCCTAGAGCCTCTGCTAAGCACTGACGCTGTGCTAAGCAACATGCTAGGTACTTTACATATTTTCTTTTTAACCCATTTTACAGATTAAAAAATCTTGGGGTCAGAGAGGTTAAGAGTCCACCACCCATGTGATTGGTAAATGAGGAAATCAGGATTCAAACCTCAAAACCAAGATCCACTACCAATGGTGGTTTCCACGGGAGATGCACATCAGAATTGCTGAAGGAGATATTTAGAGATTCATATGCCTGGAGACCACCTCCAGAAGATTCTGGCTCATTATGTCTGCAGTAGAATCTAGGCATCTCTATTTCTTACATAAAGTTCCCCAGGTGCTCCATAGTCACAGCCTCCATGGACAGCCACCACATTATGTGTCATTGTTGAATGCATGAATGGCTGCTGGAGTAAACTGGCTAACTCGAATAAAACAGGCTAACTCGCCCCTCTTAGATGGTGTCACTGGGACCTGCCCTACTGTAGTCTCTCCACATGCAGACAAATGCCTATTCCAATCCATCACTCTGTCAACTCTCCAGGGGACAGCATCTGTCACACAAAGACTTGTCCTTATTTGAGGTGACAACCTAAAAACAGGCTCTTCTAAGAACCACAGATAGTATCCCCCAGGGCTGAGGCTATGAATACTGAGCACTTTGTTCAAGTAATGAAGAAGGAAGCCCTAGCTTGGGGTAGGCGTTGAGAGGTGGGGCAAGCACGTGACCTGATAAATGTCATAGCGATGCAAAGCCATGCCAACACTAGTTGAGGGATCCCAACTCACCCAGAAGACCCTTAAGGAACCAATAAGAAATAGAAGGGAAATAGACAAAGGCAGCATAAGTAGACAAATGCCATGCCCTGAAATTTAAGACTATTTTTCACAAAAACTATTCTTCTACATACTCCCACTGAGAAAAAAATTCCAAGTCTAATCACATAAAAAATTCACTTTTTAAGTTGCAGTGGTGGTATTATCTCAACCAAGAAAAACGATTATACTTCTCTTGAGCAGCTGGAGTGTTTTAGATATTATAGACCCTGTATATATTCTCATCTTGGCCACTAGGAAACTCAGGGCCAGATATCCGATTCACTTTTAGCAATTGTGCCAAGCATTGTGCATACATTTCACTGTACTCAATCATTTCTGTTTCTATTTTATGATCCTCACTTTTTAAAATTCTCCAGTTGAACTACTTATTTTAAAGTGCTATACTATGAAAACTTTTATAAATCTTTTTTTGTTTCATATTCTTAACACTTTTTTATTCAGTGCAGATTGAAGTGAATAAAGTATAGATCAGGGGCCAGTAAACTTTTTCTGTAAAGGCCCAGACAGTAAACTTTTCAGTCTTTGCAGACCATATGGTCTCTGTCATAGTCTTTCTTTTTTTCTTTTTTCTTTAAACAACCCTTTAGGCTCAGCCCCTGTAGCTCAGCACCTAAGGCACACCAGCCACATACACTGGAGCTGGCAGGTTTATATCCAGCCTGGGCCTGTCAAACAACAATGACAACTACCACCAAAAAATAGCCAGGTGTTATGGCAGGCACCTGTAGTCCCAGCTAAGTGGGAGGCTGAGGAAAGAGAATCTCTTAAGAGTTTGAGTTTGCTGTGAGCTGTGATGCTACGGCACTCTACCCAGAGCAACAGTTTGAGACTGTCTCAAAAAAATAAAAAAATAAACAAACAACCCTTTAAAAATGTAAGAGCCAGTCTTAGCTTCCAGGTTATAAAGATAAAACAAAACAAAACAAGGTTTTGTAATTTGTTGACCTATGATATAGATTAAAAACTACATTAAACTGTAACTTACCAGAAATAACCACTATTAAAATTATAGTATATATATATATCCTTTAAGACATTTTATATGAATATTTTAATAAAATCTGGATTATATTAGACAGACTAGTTTTTGACCTGACTTTTTCACTTAGCAACAATTTGCTCATATTTTTCTATATCAAAACTGGATATAAAAAGTATGGTATAAATATTGTATAGATATATCGGTATTTATTCAACCAATTCTTTCTCCTTGAACATTCGGGATGTTTCCACTTTTCACTATTATAGATAATACTCCAGCCATTACCTTAGGATAATATCCTAGAAATGGATTTTCTGGATCAAAGAAGATACATAGTTTAAAGCCATTTGATAAATATTCTAATATCACCCTCTGGGAAAGTCCTGCCACTTTATACGACACCTATACTAGCAGCATAAAAATACATCTCGCCACAATCCTCACCAACAATGGGAAACACCATCTTTTATTTTTACCAATCCAATAGGTAAAATAGTATCCTATTGCTTTAAATTTTAATTTCTTCAATAGTTAGCATATGCATGTATTTGCAATTAGGTTACATATTTTTAAGTGTATTTATTGGCCCGTTGTATTTATTCTTTGATGTATTTCATTTTTGGATCTGAATTAGTCTCATATTGCTACTGCAACATATCACCACAAATTTAGCAGCTTACAACAACACAAATTTGTTATCTTATACTTCTGGAAATCAGAGCCCAAAATGAGCTAAAGTCAAAAGTATTGGCAGGGCTAATTCCTTCTGGAGCAGTTTTTTTCAACCTGTTTTTTTTTTTTTTTAATCTCACGGCACCCTTGAACCTATAGTTAAACTTCTGCAGCACACTTAAATTATGTTGATCCAAAAATAAAAAAGATTAAAAAGAAGAATGTACTTACTGTGCTTCAAACTTCTGTCAAACATAATTAATGATCTTTAAAAATTTTTGTGGCACATCTAAGGTCCTCTCCTGGCACACCAGTTGAAAATCACTGTTTTAGAGGCTCTGAGAGGAAATTTCACCTTTTTCAGCTCCTAGAGGTCACCTACATCCCTTGGCTCATGGTCTCCTTGTATCAACTCAAACTTCTTGATTCCATGCACACATCTACACACTCTGATCTCCTGCCTCCCTTATAAAGATCCTATGGTTACATTGAACCTACCTGGACTATCTCCCCATCTCAAGATCCTCACTCTATGACATCCTCGAAGTCCTGTTAGCCATAAAAGGCACCATTCACAGGATCCAGGAATTAGGATGTGGGCATCTTGGTGGGGGCATTATTAAGCCTATGCTGTGGGTCCTTTGCCAGCTGTTCCTCAGTGTTCGTCTCTTATTTCACCTTTTGAGTGATAAACGTATTTTGACTATCATAGTAGATGCTGCAGTGTACTTCCCAGATCACCCAGCTTCTGGGTGTCTCCCAGATGAGTCTCTCCTCAGAAATTGCCCCTGGTCGTCTGCCCTTCCTAGGGGCAGCAAGAAGGCCTGATCCCTCGCCTTGACCAGGACAGCTCCAAAGCTCCTATTCTCAACCACATGGCAGTTCAACTTCTCCCTCTGTCCAGCCTTGCTTCCTTCACTCTGTTATGGACACTGGTCTAAATAGCACTTGCCAAAAAACAGTCCTGTGCACTGATCTCAGAGTCTCAGTTTCCCTGGGAATCCAAGGAGCTGGCTTCAGAAAGAAGCAGTTTTCAGAGGAACACTCTTCTAATATGAGATCGTGGAGCTGGCACTGAGAACCCACCGTTGGTGGTAGGTGGGACGCTCATAGCCACAGCTTGCTAATCAGTGAAACTCTCAAACTTTCATCACCTCCAGTTCAAACAGGATATGGGTTGGGGCAACACTCCAGGCATCTGAGAGGCTTGAGGGAAGCAGTAATTACAAGGAACGTAGAATCAGACAGCTATTGCTAGGCATGACTACAGGGGAAAGATGAGAACAGGCTGAGTGGGATTAATCACCAATGTAAGAGAAGTGTGAAAATCAAAGACCCTTGTAGGTAGCATAGAGAGAAACCCACATCCTATGTAGAGGAAGGGTAGAAAGGTCTGAGGGTCAGACTAGGGAGTTATTTGAAATTTTTTTAAATTAATACAAGGGTACAAATGTTTAGGTTACAATGTGTGCATTCATTAGGTGACGTTCCTGTTGTAGCTGTGTCCTGCACCCAGGAGGTGTGCCATATACCCTTACACCATACCCATGAGGTGAGAGCACTCCCCCACTCCACTCTCCCCACCTAGAATTGAGCTGAGATTTTCCCTGGTGTGGGAGTGTATTAGTTCCCACACCAGGGGAACTAATACACTAATATGAAGTACTGGCTTCATATTAGTACTAAGTACATTGGATACTTGCTTTTCCATTCTTGTGATACTTTACTAAAGAGAGTGTTCTTTAGCTCCATCCAAGTTAATACAAAAGATGTAAAGTCTCCATCTTTCTATGGCTGAATAGTATTCCATGGTGTCCATGTACCATTCAGGAGTTATTAGAAGGGGTAAATTCCCACCCCTGACATCTGCTTGCTGAAGTCAGGGCTCTGACTGGAGAATGAACATAAGGTCTTTGAACTTGAAAACTTTGATCACCTGATTCTCCTGAGCCCTCTGGGCTTGCGATAGTGACCCGTTCCTCCCTGGTACACATCCTGACTAAAGAAGATGCAAAGGTGATACTGTCCATGCCGTCCCCAGGACTTATCCCTGTCCTCTATTCTCCTGACCACAGACCAAACACTAGAGTCAAATCACAACGCAGCCCCGGCACAGAAGCCCAGACAAAGCCAGCTACGGGAGGGCAGGTAACGTACACCCGAGCTGCACAGCCATGCCATCATGGGCCACTGGAGCCAAGAGGTGGCAAACAGGGTGGTTCTGAGAGGGGTGGGTTGTGGGGGAATAAGACATGAAGTTGGGGGTATGGGTTTGTCACTGTGGGAGGACTTTCCCATGGTCAGGATATGCTGCCCTGGTAAGGAAGTATCCTCCATACTGGCTCTTACAAGGCTACTGAGCAAGGCAGACATGCCGGACCATGAAGAGGCAGAGGCAGGGATCACAAAGCTCAGGGCAGTGAGCACAGCAGCGGAAATGCTACCAAGGCCAGGAGACCACTGGGGGGGTCCTGCAGAAGGGGCGCCAGTGTCATGCAGATACCTAGTACTGGCTCTCCTCTGAGACCAGGGCTGACAGCAGAAGGCACTGTCGCAGAACTGGCCTCCCTGGTAGCAATGGAGATGACAAGATCCCGAGTAGTAAGAAACCAGGCAGCAGCACTCAACCGTCAGAAGCAAGGTGAGTGTGGCGATCAGGAGCGGGAAGGTCAGAGTGGCAGTCAGGGGTCTGGCCCACAAGATCTAGGAAAATGGTTATTAGAACACGGTATTCCTCGGGGAAGGACAGATGGGCAGCTAGCAAGAGTGTTCCTTAATTAATACAGCCAAAAAAATAAAACATCAAGAATGGGTGATCAGGAGGCTAATGGGAACTGCCCCCACCAAAAACAAAACTGATGATCCCGTGCCCAGTTTGTGGACCTGAGACATTTTGCAGACCTGAAAACTTCTGTCTAAAGGAGAGGCTAGGTTCTCATGAGGAAGGACCCTGTAACACCGCAGCAAGTATATAGTAATGATTCCCTCTGTCTTTCCCCAGCAGGGCCTACAGAATTTATACACATAGTGATAAACTTAGGAGAGAGAAAGCTCCAGACATTTTGAGGATCGTTAAATACAGGGTCTGAGTCTATACCGATACCTGGGGACACACACCATCACCACGGCCACTCGGTCAGAAGGAACTATACGAGGGATGGCTAATAAAAGGATAAACCTGAGCCGGGTCTGGATCATAATGAGTCCAGTAGGTCCCCAGGCCACAATTGGAAAGGCCATACCTGAGAGTTGGCAGGATGCCACAATGGGTTCCTTGGCCCCTGGGGTAAAAGCTATCAAGAGTGAGGGAGGCCAAGTGGGTGCTTCTGAAACTGCTTCTCCCACTTGCATGGCCAAGATAATAATTCAGAAACAATACAGCATCTTGCTGTGGACAGGGAGGAAATGACAGAAGCACTTAAGAATAAAGGGCTGGTGTATATAAAACCAGCACACTGTACCCCATGATTGCATTAATATACTCAGCTATGATTTAATAAAAAAAAAAAAAAAGAATAAAGGACTGGTGATACTGTCACATCCCCACTGAAATCACCAGTCTGATCCCTTCACAACCCAGACGGATTCTGGGGATGACGGTGGACTACTCCAAGGCCAACTGAGTAGCACCCCAATCACACTCTGTGTCAAACCACTGTCTTTGCTAGATTGGATTAACACAGCCTCAAATACATGGTATGTGGCCACCACGCAGATCCATCCATCCCATGAGGAAGAAAGATCAGAAGCTATTCACATTCACATGGAACAAATGGCAGTGTACCTTCATGGATTTTGTCCAGGGCTTTTTTAGTCCTCCCCTTCTCTGTCACAGTCTGACGGGACCAGGACCACACAGACATTGCACAGAATGTAACAGCAGTCTTTTATCTCAATGACATCATGTTAATTTAACTGAGCAAGAAGGGGCAAGTATGGACCCCCTGGTGAGATGCAGGTACCGCAGAAGGAGCTGACAAACCTCCGAACACTCAGGAGCCCCTCCAGCAGTGAAGTGTTTAGGCGTTCAGAGGTTTGAGACTTTCTCTGCAAAATAAAGAATTAATCATTGCATCTCATACTTCCCAACACTAAGAAGGCCTCTTGGAGTTCCAGAAGAAGCACATTTCACACGTGAGAATCCTGTTCTGACCCGTTTACGGACTGAAATGGAACGCTGCCAGCTCCTAGCAGCTCCCAGGGCAGAAAGGTCTCGGCAGCAGGTCTGGGGTGCGGCAAGAGCAGCCCTGACAATTCAGCCATATGACCTGGCAGACCCTATAGTACTAGAAGAATCTGCTGGAAAAAAAACACCATGTGGAGTTTGTGTCAAGCCTGAATAGGAGAATCACAACATAGACCCTAGGGTTCTGGAACAAGGCCATGCCATCTGCAGCAGAGAACTACATGCCACTCAAAAGGCAGCACTTAATGTGCTACTGAGCCCGGGTGGGGATGAAGTGTGGACTCCCACTCAACAGGGCTGCTCTAACTTCTCACACTGCTGAACATCCAGCCCGCCAGCAGCCAAGACCAACGCTGAGTCCCCATATGGCACCAACCCTTGAGGAAAGCAACCAGCCACTTGGAGACAAGTTGATTACATTGGACACCTTAAATCCCAGACAGGGGAGTGATTATCTGAACTGTATTCTGCACATATTCTGGGTATGGCTGACCTGTCCTTCACCAACACTGCTGTCTGAGTATTTACAGAGTTTGAGCCACCAACATGGGATCCTACATGACATTACCTCAACATTATGGCACAGGAGATGTAGCGGCGGCCACATGGCTATGGAGTCCACTGGTCCTGTCATGGCCAGAATCACCCAGAAGCCAGCAGCTCCATAGGGCAAGAGAATGGCCCTCTGCTCTAGAGCTGAGCCCCCGGCAGGACAGGGTGCTTTGTTCTAGGGTGGAACCTAATGAATCTAAAGGAACAATCTAAACGAACTATCACTGTACGGTGCTGTGTCTCCAACAAGTACAATACACGGGTCTGGGAGCCAAAGGCGAGGGGTGGGAATGGCCCTCTCAGCATCACTCCCGGGACCCACTTCTCATCCTGACAACTTTAGGTCTGCAGATGGTCTGTCCCAAGAGAACTGGCGGTGATAATGGAACTATCCTATTCCTGCACTGCCACAGCCACATGTGCCCACTGAGCACTTGAAATACGGCCAATGTGAGTAGATGGCTGAATTTTTACTTTATTTAAACATAAACAGTCACTCAGGGCTACTATTTTGGACAGCACAGGTCTAGAGGGTCTGAGCCCAAGAGGGGGATTCTTTCAACATGCAGCAATAGTAAGAGCCTCCTTGAACTTAGCAGTGACCGCCTGTTACTTCAGGCCCCTCGTGCCAAGAACCCAGCAGGAGAAAAGCCATCCCCCGCAGGGGCGCCTGACGGATCACCAAGAGGGGGAGGGTTCTCGGCGATGGGGCCTAGAGGAGCATGTTTGGTGCCCAGGAGATCTGCTGGGACAGCACTCAGAGGTCCTTTGTGCAATTCTGGCAGGAAATGGACAGGGCAGCAGTTATCTGAGGAGAGTAGAGGACTGGGGTTCAGACCCTGGGGGCTGGAGCTCAGCTCACCCAGTGCGGCACCCAGATCAGCAGAGATGCTGGGGAATATGGAACCAAGAGCAAAGGAGAGAGATGGACAGTATCAGTTGTCCCCAAGATTTGCTGTAGAGGTGAGGGCTGTGTCTTGTGCTACCACCTTCCTCTTATAAGTTTCCTAGGAAAAAATGACCACGGTGTTTTGGAGGAGATGTCTGGCAGGGGTAAACATACTATTCAAAGAGAATGGTTGCCAGCGGCAGGAGCACCAGGTGGGGTGGCTGCTGCCGTAAGCGCCCCCGTTCTTCCCCAGAGAGAGGCCTCTGCTTCCCCCACTGCAGGGTCAGCTGGCTGCTCACCTCCAGGTGCTCCTCCCCAAACTGCCATCGGCAAAGCAAGAGGCTTTACCCATATTCATGCGCCCTCCCCAGGGGCAGCCCTCATCCAGTAACTGCTCCTTGTGAGGCCTAGACACCTATGCTTTGATAGGTGTGTGCAGTGAGGCAGTCTGACCTCTCTGCCCCCATTCCTGCTTCCTGTCCCCCTCAGGTTCTGCTCCAAAGAATACCCTGCAACAATAGAAACCTCCCAAGTACACATTTCTGCCTGGAGCCAGCTTCCTGAGAAAGCTGACCTAAGAAACTTGTGTTGTACCTATCTGCCCTAGTTGTTGTTCACTGCTGCAGTGGATCCTGGGGGGCTCCACCCTCTCCCCTTCCCAGGGCGATACTCCTGTCCCCCCTGCTGCTGGGCCAAGTCCCTTACTGGAACTTGCCCTTGGCCTCAGGTAACTACCTCATTCATCCCAGGGGCCGGGCCTACAGGATCCGGCCAATGCAGAGAAACAAAGACCTTGGTGCACACGGAAGGGCCACTCCAGCTGCAGGGCTGCCCCTGGGATCAGCCATGGTGTCAGTGAAACCACAACACTGCTCCGTCTCTGCCTCTGGCTAGCCATGCTGTCGTCTCTTGCTAATAACACTTGACTCTTTAGCCATTCTCCAATAAACCTTTGCATGGAATTATCCATTTCAGAGATTTTTCCTGGGAACCCCACTTAACATAACGGTGATTTTGATTTTCAGACATTCTGAAATTTTGTATCCAAACTTACCATCTTTGTTTTCTGGTCACTGCCCTTTGGTACCATGCTCAGCAAGTCCCACTATAGCCCCACGATTGCATCAGTAGCTACCTCTAGTAGGTTTATGTTTTTTTCACATTGAAATCTTAGATCTGCAAATCACTTTGCTGTGAAAAGAGAAGCGTGTGGAGTAGAAAGCTAACATTTATTGGAATTCCTTTTTTTTTATTGTGGTAAAATGCATATAACATAAAATTTGCTGTTTTTACCATTTTTAAGTATACAATTCAGTGGCATTAAGTACTTTCACACTGCTGTGCCACCATCACCACCATCCAGCTCTAGAACTCGGTTGTCATCCCCCACTGAACCTCTGTGCCCGTTAAATGTCCCCCACAACCCCTAGCAACCAGCGTTCCACTTTCTATGAATTTGACTCCTTCAGGAATTCCAGATAATTGGAATCCTATAATACGTGTTGCCTTATTTCACACAGTAGAATGTCCTCAAGGTTCATTCATGTTGTAGCATGTGTCCAAATTTCCTTCCTTTTGTGAGCACGGTCATCCAGAGCAGAATAGTGGACACTAGAGACTCCAAAGGTGGGAGGTTGGAAGGGGGTTGAGAGATGAAAAATCCCCTATTGGGTACAATGAACACTGAGTGTATTCAGGTGATGAGCACACTAAAAGCCCAGCCCCCACTGCTATACCAAATATCCATGGAAGAATCTGCCCTTGTACCCCCTAAATATATTGAGAGAGAAGAGAAAGGTGGGGAAGAGAGGGGAAGGGCAGGACAGGGCAGAGGGAAAGAGAGAATTTCCTTCCCTTTTAAGGTTGAATTATATTCCATTGTTTGTGTTTATATTTACACCACATTTTATTTAGTCATTCATCTGTTCACTAACATTTGGGTCTCCACCTTTTAGCTATTGTAAGTAATGCTGCTATGTGCTTAGGGACTCAAATGAACATTGGTGCACATTTGAGTCCCTGCTTTCAATTCTTTTGAGTGGCCATCCAGAAGTGGAATTAGTAGATTATATGGCAATTCTGCTTTAATTTTTAAGGAACTGCCATGTTGTTTTCCACGATGGCTGCACCATTTTACCACCAGCAATGCATTTCAGCAACGGGTTTCAATTTCTCCACATCTTCACCAATACTTATTTTGTTTGTTTGTGAGGGTTTTTTTTTTTTAAATAATAGCCATCCCAGTGAGTGTGAAGTGGTAGCTCTTGTGGGTTTGATTTGCATTTCCCTAATGATAGTGACCTTGACCATCTTTTCATGTGCTTAGTGGCCATTTGTGTGGATCTTCTTTGGAGAAATGTCTGTGCAAGTTCCTTTTTTGAACTGAATTGTTTTAACATTTTTTTAAAAGTATAACCAGCCATCCTCAATGTCCTTTGTTGAATAACTCAGTTTTTATCAATTACCTCACACACTACATTTATTACATATTAAATTATTGTATTTATTTGGGCGTGCTTCTGGAGTTTCTATTCTGTTCCATTGATCAGTCTATCTCCATTTGGGTATAGAGCACACTGTTTTAATTAGTGCAGCTTTGTAGGTAATCTTATTAGCTGCTATTTTGTTTTCTGTTTAAGCTGTTTTGAATCATTTTAGGAATGAAGCAGAACATTAATATCATAAGTCTTAATACCTAAGATGTTATTGAGTCATCATTCCACAAATACATTTGGAGCATATTGCCAGGACTTGAAGGCACAGGACAGACTGGGAGTGGGGGTGGCACACACAGCCGATGAAGCTCAGAGGTGCAGAGAACCACAGTGCATGTCATGGGGAACCTAGCCTGGGAAGGCAGGAAAGCCTCCTGGAGAAGGTGCTCCTTGAGCTGGAATCTCACCTTGGTAGAACCAAGAGAACTCAACCAGGAGAATGGAGCAAGTGCCCAGGGTGGGAGTGCAGGATGCATCCAGGCAAAGGCCAGCATGCCAGTAAGCCACGGTGCAATCTCCCGCTGATATGGGAAGCAGCAAAGAATTAAGGCCAGGCAGACAAGACCCCAAGGACCAACTGAAGGACTGTGGGCTTTCTCCTAAGAGCAAGAGAAACCCATGGAAGGCTTTTAAAAAATAAACAGTTGTATTGAGCCATAATTCACATACCCACAATTCACCCATTTAAAATGTATGATTCAATGATTTTTAGCATATTCACACATATGTGCAACTATCATCATAGTCCATTATAGGATAATTTCATCACTTCAAAAAGAATCCTCATGTACTACCTCACATTCATTAGGATGGCTACTATGGAAAATAAACAGAAAATAACAAGCATTAGTAAGGATGTGGAGAAATTAGAATGCTTGTGCACTGTTGGTGGGAATGCAAAATGGTACAGCTGCTATGGAAAACAGTATGGCAGTTCCTCAAAAAATAAACGTAGAATTACTATATGATCCAGTGATTCCACTTCTGGGTGTATACCTAAAAGAATAGAAAGCAAGGTCTCAAAGAGATATTTATAAACCCACGTTCATAGCAGCACTATTCATAATAGCTAAATATGGAAGCAACTCCACAGATGAGTGGACAGCAAAATGTTATATGTACATATGAGAGGATGTTATTCAGCCTTTAAAAGGAAGGAAATTCTGATACTGACTACAACATGGACGAACCTTGAGAATAGTATGCTAAATGAACAAAGCCACACAAAAGGACAAATACTGCCTGATTCCACTTATATGGAGTATGCAGAATAGTCAAAATCACAGAAACAGAAAGTAGGATGGTGGTTGCCAGTGGCTGGGGGGGAGGAATTAGTGTTTAATGGGTGCAGAGTTTCAGTTTTATAAAATGGAAAGAGTTGTGGAGGTGGGTGGTTGTATGACACATTATGAATGTTTTTCATACCACCTACCTGTACACTTAAAATGGTTAAGATGATGAAGTTTGTTATATATATATTTTACCACAACAAAAATATTGGGGAAAAAGAAAAAACCCATACTTTTAACAATCAGCTCCCACTTTCCAATCTCCCCTCCCAGCTTAAGCAACCACTAATCTACTTTCTATCTATGCCTTTGCCTATTCTGGACATTTTAGACAAATGCAATCACATAATACATGGTCTTTTGTGACAGGCTTCTTCTTTGACTTATCATAAGGTTTTCAAAGTTCCTCCAGGTAGGAGCATGTGTCAGCACTTTAGTCTTTTTTATGGACAAGTAATATTTCCTTTTATGGATCTACCACATTTTGTTTATCCATTTGACAGTTGATGGACATTTAGCTTCTTTCTATATTGGCAATTCTAAAGAAAGCTGCTATAAACATAAATGGACCAATGTTTGTAAAGTATATGTTTTCATTTCTCTCTAAGCACATCATACCTAGGAGTGGAATTGCTGAGTCATATAACCCTGACCATTTAAGAAATGGCCAGACTGGTTTTCAAAGTGGCTGCCCCACTTTACATTCCCATCAGCAATGCATGAGAGTACCAATCTCTATCCTCACCAAATTTGTTATTATCCAACTTTCCATTCTAGCCATCTTCATGGGTGTGAAATCATTAAGTCATTGTGGTTTTGATCTGCATTTCCCCGATTCTGAAGCCTTTTTAACAGAGCCTAATAAAATCAGACTTTGAAACAGTTGCTCAAGAGAAAGGATTTGAGGTGGGCAAGAAGTTCAGAGGCCATGGCTGTCTTGAGAAGACAGCCTGATAGGAAAGATGTTAAGGAAGAGAGAGTTGGGAAACTAGGAGATGAAACCACAAGGTGTGGCGATCACTGGATGGGGGCTTGTGGGCTGTGTCACGGGTTTCTGGTTTGTAGACCTGGGTCAATATTGGTGCTCTCACCAACTGAAATATATTTTTTAAATTGTGATAAAAAGCATGTAACATAACATTTACCATCTTAAACATTTTAAAACATAGAGTTCAGTAGTCTCATGTATATATATTCACGATGTTGTGTTATTAACTTCCTACACTTTTGTCTTTGTAAACCTGAAATTTTATGCCCATTAAACCACAACTCCTCATCTCCCACTTCCCCCATGCCTGGAAAGCAGTTTTCTGCCCTCTGTTTCTATAAATTTGAGTACTCTGGATCTCCCATTTAAGTAGACTCATTATAGAATTTGTCTTTTTATGACTGGCTTATTTCACTGAGCATAATGTCCTCCTAATTCACACACATTGGAGCACATGTCAGAACCTCCTTCCTTTTTAAGTGAGAACATAGAAATATTGTTTGATTGTCCAACAAAAAAAGCATACGTTTATCCAAACCACATTCTTCTTCAATACTGTCCTCTAAGTTTTAGTCTAAGCCTTCTTCAGATTCTGATTCTCAAGGTTCTTCTGAATCAGTTTCCATCTTGGCTGAAAGAACAGAGCATTCCGCTGACACCCTGCTGTTCATGACCCCAATTTCCATGACCTTGGCCCTTCAGCATCTTTCACACAGACGGCATAATTCTCAGGCAAACTGAATGATGACATATGGGGCTTTCATCCAAATTTCCTCTCTGGTTATTTGCAATTTCATTTTTCTTTAATTAAATCACCTATTGATGGAAACGAGATCAGTTTCTCTTGAAAATTAGTCCAAAGCTTTTAGTAATTTGGGATACTTGATAATCTTTCATGACACAGAAGCTGATCACATCTACTGCCCTGGATATGCTATGGTCTATTCTACGAGACCTGGCAATTTCTACTGTCTTTAATCATCCCACCTGGCACATGACAAGCAAGCTCCTACCTTCACAATAATCACATTACTTCTTTGTAGTGTCATCTTTTAGAAGACATAATAAGCAATTACTTGGGAATCCAAATGTTCGTTAAAATCCAAATAAGTATAAGGGTGTAAATGAAATTAAATGACCATAGCAACTGACGTGGAAAACAGATGAAAGGGGGAAAGCCCCTTTACACAGAGACAATGACCCTGTTCATCAGAACTTATCCCTTTGCCTCACCTGCAGGGAATACACATCCTCGCTTCAGAAACCTAAAAATGTCCACGGAAGATGTGCCTCTTAGACGCAAGACACGGTGCACGTAGAGAGACAAAACGGAATATAAGGAAGGTTTGTGTACAGAAGCAGAAAATGCCAGCAGGCACCAAGAATAGAAACCAAAATAGAAAACCACCACACACTGTACTTTTTAAATTCAAGAGTCATAGTGCAGGGGCAAAAAAAATTCTGCTTGGTTGTAGACGACAACTAATAAGGATAGAGATGAAGATCTTGAATCATCAATAAAAGACTGAATTAAAAGTGCCGGATCTCAGAAGGTGGGATGTTAACAGTACTTATCTCTGAGAGGAGCGGATGGAGGGAGTAAGTTCTTATTGCCTTACAAGTAGTTTCCTGGGTCTTTTTCTACCATGAAGATAGATATGAATACATTTTATAAGTTCAAGAAAGAAAAAGGAATAAAAACATTGCAGAAAGAAATACAAAGTGGCCAGTATTTAGAAAGAAAATACTTCGGCATTTAAATGGGGAAACCTAGCTCACTGAAAATCAGCGCCTTTGTGCGATTCCTGTCCTGAAGATCCTAAATAAACGGAGCATAACGGAACATGAAAGCCTTGCATAATTGCCAATATCACTTTGGTTTTGCTATAAAGCACTGCTCGGTGAACAAGCCCTTGTCGGATCCACGCTCGCTGCTACACTTCTGCTGCTATCTCTGAAGGTCACAGGGAGCCCTGATGAGGAGGAGATAAATGATAATGGTTTTCCTAAGGACGAAGCCTCATCTGGGGCCCATCAGTCACTGCAAGTCCCATCCACACACCCCACATCCATCCTCTAGGGAAGGAGCAGTGGTTTATAAACTTCGCTTAACGGTGAGACACTCCCTCCCCCAGCCTTGCACAGTCAGGCAGTTTGTTTCTGTCTCTCTCCTCCTCCAGGGAGGTTTTATCGACTTCTCTTAGCAGCTGTCCCTTCTGGTGCCCAGGGTGGTGCCTGGAACACAAAAGGATCCGAACACATGGCTGCTGACTGGCAGGGAAAAAACAGCCTCCACTAGAGTGCAGAGTCGGGCAAGTCAGTGATGTCATCGACATTCTACTGAGGGGACAGGCCCCACCCAGTCACGAAAGTCATGGGTGACTTCTGAATGTCTGGGAGGATCATAGGATCCTCTGGCTTGCCCGTTTCCACAACTGTGACAAGCGCTGGCTCTTGGCCTAGGAGCCCTGAGCACTGGGTGCCTGTGTGGGCAGATGGCCTGGGGGGATGGTGGAAAGTGGGGATGGGGACAGAAGAAGAAATGGATGGGAAGAAGAGGAGCCCAGTCTAGCAGAGAGCACAGGGACACCTTGCACATGCCACACCTACAGTACGGGACTCAGGTGTGATGATGGAGGGTGAGAGGCCTGCAGAGGAGAGTGAATGGGATAAAAAGGGGGGCCAGACATGGGCAGCACAACTGCCAAACCTGCTCCCCAGCAGAGCACCAGGTGGCCAGCCCTGAGCTAGTCTCGGAGGTGGAGAGTGATGTCAGCACACCGGCTGTGAGCAGAACTCGCCGAGGGCCTGGGAGACCCGAGTCTGGAGGGTCAGGTCCAGGTGGAGGCTGCACGTGTGGGCCTTCCACGGGCACTCTGGGGAGGGGACAGCAATGGAGCCCGCCTTCCCTTTCTGCCTCCTTGGGCTGCAGTGGCAGGAGTCCCCTAGGAGGGCACTAGGTTGGAAGGAATCCCCAAATCTCAGGAGGAAAGTTTGGCTGGCCAGTCTCTCCCACCTGACCAAGGAGGACATGGAGATTTGAAGGAAGGGTTTGTCTTCCCCCGAGCCTCCCAGCAGGCCCAGGACAAAGGCTGAGACTGCCGGGGCAGGGCCTTCTCCAGTTTCCAGGCCTGGTCAGACCCACAAAAACTGAACACAGATGGGTTTCTGCCACATAGGAGCTGGGGACCAGGTAGAGATGCCAAAAAGAGGGCAAGGGTTCCCTGGTCAGTGACCAAAGCAGGGGCTGCCTTGGATGCAGAAGGCTTGAAGGAGAAGGCACAGAGAAAGGAAGGCCAGTTAAATGGCTGTAGCAGGTGTGCGAACCACAGTGATGTGAGCACAGGCCATTTCCATGGCAGCAAGGCTGTGAAAGAAGGCTAAGACCGAGCACCATGAGATATGGAAACATGAAAGGAACTATCTGACATGGCAATCGAGGAATAGGAGTGGTCAGCGATGATTCCAGGCCCTCAGGTGTGTGACCTGGAGGGGGATGGTACAGAGAAACCAGGAAACCAAGCCACATGTGTGGCCTCAGGTAATGGGCTCAGTGTCAGCTGTGCAGGGCTGTGTCTGCAGAGACACTCGGTCCAAATGTCCATCATTCTGAAGGTAGGAGTGGGTGTAGGGACTCCAGGAAGACGTGGAATCTAACTGTAACAAGTGGGACAGCTAATCTGTGCCCTCTTCCTCCCGAAGACTCTTGCTCCAAACTTAAAGTATATATACCTAACGATCAGCACAGTATACCCGGCACCTTTTGCTTTCTATAAAGAGATATTGGTTGCACCAATGGATTTCAGGGTGGCATGCAGGTGGGGCAGGAAATACCTGATCACGTGTTCACTTCTTCAACATTTACCAAGCATCTGACCAAGCGCCCTGTGTTAGGCAGACACTCCCCTGCTGTCCTTCCTCCTTTTCCTTTTTTTATAATAAAACCACTCCACACTTGTGGTGGAATAACGCTACCCCCAAATATAGCCCTGTCTTAAACCCAGCAACCTGTGAATGTTTCTTCACATGGCAAAAGGGACCTTGTGCATGTGATTGAGAATTTTGAGACGGCAAGATTATCCTGGATCCACATAGGCCAGACGTAATTATAAGGGTCCTTACAAGAGGAGGCAGGAGATCAGAATGAGCAGTAGCATATATGTGAATGGACTCAAGAAGGTTGAATGGTGCAAGGAAGAGGCCAGAAGCGGATCGCAGGTGGCCTCCAGAAGCTGAAAAGGGCAAGATTCTCCCCTCAGAGTCTCCAGAAGGAACCAGCTTTGCCAACATTGTGACTTTAACAAGACTCATTTTGAACTCCGGACCTCCAGGAGATAAATTTCTGTTATTTTAAGCCACTAAATTTGTGGTAATGTTTTTTTTATAGCTTCAGTAGAAAACTAATTTGCCACACTATTAAATTTAACCTGGGCCCTTGGTAACCTAGCTAGACATTAAATGTAACCAGCCTCCCTTGCAGCTAGGTGAGACTATGTGACTAATTTCTAACAATGGAATTGAACAGAAGTGGTATGTATAACTTTTGAGCCACCTTCAGCGTTAGGATAAGTTGGACTTCTGCATTTTCCTTTCCCACCTGTCCCCTTCTGATTGACTGTATCACAAATTTGGCAGTGACCCTGTTGCAACCCCACCAGTGAGGACAAATTCTATGACATGATGGGATAAGAGTTAAGGAACCTGGATGCCTGAATGACCAGTGGAGCAGAGGTGCCCCAGCAGCCTGGCCTAGCCAAGTATTGACTGAGGAAGAAAGAAACATTTGACTTATTGAAGCCACTGTATTTTCAGGTTTCTTTGTCACAGCAGATTACCTGTAATCCGAACACACCTGACTCAAGGAAGTCCAAAATTATCTGGGCAAATAATAACAGGAACAGATCATCGCACTATTGTGGGATGGATGCTTTGGTACAGAGGTAGGCAAGGTGGCCTGGGAGACCAGGAAGCCCCTGTGATGCAAGGCAAAGAATTTTAGATTTGGACCAGGTCCTCTGATGCTGTTCACTCAGCATGTGCCCTCAGTCCCAACCTCCTCTGCTCACAGGCCTAGAAAACAAAAGTGGGAGCACTAAAGATGACATAGCTCTCTCTCACATGGCCACAAGGACCAGGGATCTATTTGGAGCCCAAATGCTCTACCATTACCCAAGTCCTACCATCTGCAGTGGTTATTTTCAGCTCAAGAAGATGGGTCTGAGCCACTTGTACGCCTCCAGACCCAGGCTCTTGACCAAAGGGAGGTGTTTGGCAAACTGCACACTGTCCAGCCCCCAGACAGCTGAAGGCTTGATCCAGACAAGAATGAGGTTAAAACTAAAGAGTCCTCGTCACTGGTTTTCCACATATTGATAACTTGAAGGTTCCAGAGACAGGTTTACAATATCTTATAGGTATATAAGGCAGTTTTGCCAATATTTCAGATTTTTTTTTTCTGCTTTTGTGATTGGCTTATGTTTTCTCATTTTAGATTTCATTCATTTTCAGGCAATAATGCCCGCTCTGCCAAAAAAAAATTGTGAGAAATGAACAAAAAATTACCTAAAAACAGAATTGGGAAAATAGCCCTAAAGCACAAATCAAATCACATCATTTCCCTGTTTAAAATCCTCAAACGTCCCATAGCCACAAAACCCTCTGGAATTAGCCCTTCTGGGTCTCAGACTCGACCCCACACTAGTCCCAAGGGTCCTCTTACTGTTTTCAACTCCCTGGAATATGGGTTTTAGGACCCTGGGGTAGCTCTGTCCCCAGCCTCACCCATCAACAGGCTGTCTCTCTCCCTCCATCCAGCTGTCTCAGGGAGGCCTAGTCTGGGATTTTTTTTTTTTTTTTGAGACAAAGAGCTAAGGCATTATAGCTCACAGCAATGTCAAACTCTTGGGCTCAAGTGATCCTCTTGCCTCAGCCTCCCAAGTATAGCTGGGACTACAGGTGCCCGCCACAATGCCAGGCTATTTTTAGAGATGAGATGAGTCTTGCTCTTGCTCAGGCTGATCTTGAACTCCTGAGCTCAGGCGATACACCCACCTTGGCCTCCCAGAGTGCTAGGATTACAGGCATGAGCCACCTCAGGGGCCCATGGGAGGCCTAGTCTGAACCCCTATCCCTAAATCATTATCATTCTCCCCCACTCTCCTTTGTTTTTCTTCTCTAGGACCATCCCCCCTGCTGTGTTCTCTGCCTGGCTGACTAAGATGTAGTATTTCTTTATGTACTGTTGTTGTGTCTCCTTCACCAGTGTGCAAGCTCTCTGTGGACAAGGGTCTTTGCCTCGTTCACAGATGTACCCTCCCCTGTCCCGTACTGACTACAACATCTACTATAGTTAATATTTGTTGAGTAAATAAAGAATTCACCAAAATTGCCAACACATGGAAATCCAGTAATGCGCACTATTCTTTTTTTTTCCCCCCAAATTATCATTTCTGGCCTAATTTTCACCTTGATCATACTATCATGGGAGCACTTCCAGCCACTGGCCAGCTCTAACCATTGGCATTCTAATCACTTAATGATCTAGAAAACAAGTCTAATCTCCCAAAGAAATAGCGGGTGCCTCACGGCAGCAGCACCTTTACTGAGAGGTGTTTAGCTGGAAAGCTGGGTGCCCCGCACCACAGCTGGCAGAATCACAAGGTTAGTATGCTGTAGCTCTCAAGGCTGCAATTAGTACATGACAAGCACTTTATGGCCCACAATTTAAATGTCTATAGCATTGTAATTCAGCTCCTCCTTGAAGCAAACATGATACTAACCTCATCTGGAAAACGAGAATGAAAAGCCTCCTCACCTTCAAGGCCTCCAATTAGAGCACATGGGAAGGTGAACCTGCCCGGTCGGTCATCCTACCTCCACATTTTCCCAGTGTTTTCTTTGACATCTTCCAAAAATCCATGCCACCAAGTGACTATGCACCCACGGGCTCCAATACACATTGACTGAGCACCTATTAGTGGGAACACTAGTATAGTTTTAGGTCATTTCTCCACAGGGTCTCTGTACTGGTGGGAATGAATGACTGTGATCTTAAGGACAGCCCCAGCCCTCTAGGTCAGCGGTTCTCAACCTGTGGGTCGCGACCCCTTTTTAACAATGAAAATACATTGTGGCATTAGGAAGGTTGAAAACCATTGCTCTGGGTATTGGTGGTCCACCTGCCTGCAGAAATAACTCTTAGAAATGCAAAGTAATGGCAGCCACTGAAGGTCAGTGGGTAGGGAGGGTACCGGCCACATACACCGAGGCTGGCAGATTCAAACCTGGCCCAGGCCAGCTAAAACAACAATGACAACTGCAACAAAAAAATAGCCAAGCATTGTGGTAGGCCCCTGTACTTCCAGCTACTCAGGAGGCTGAGGTAAGAGAATCACTTAAGCTCAAGAGTTTGAGGCTGCTATGAGCTGTAACACCACAGCACTCTACCCAGGAAGACAACCTGAGACTCTATCTCAAAAAAAAAGAAAGGAAGGAAGAAAGAAAGAAATGCAAAGCACTCATAAGGAAGAGGCTGAAAGATCATTTAATACATTCATTCAACACTTGTTCCTGATTTAGACCCAAACAAGATAAAACTCTTTGGAAATAAGAAAGAAGGTATTTCCAGGACACAGAAAGTCTGTCACAAACAGCCAGTATCCCAAGCAACAGACAACAGCAGTCACTCCATCAAACTTAGGATGGAGACAAGAATGTTGATGCTCATGACATCTGTCCTGTCCAGTCCCCAAAGATGAGAACAACTCAATCTGTGGACAAAGGGGCAAGGATTTAACAAAAATATGGTAAAGGAAGAGGCAGAAGTATTGTTACTTGCACGTAATATGGTTGCCTACTTGGAAAACCCAAGGAAATCCATGAGAAACTATTAAACCAGTGAGACTACTCGGTTAGGAGGCTGGTTAGGAAAGTAATACCGTAGAATCTCTGTAAGTTGGCCACCCAAGGGACTGTAACAAGCTGGTCAACAAACAGAGGTGGTCAACATAAGGAACTAGGCTTACTATACTGATACATACATAAGGTACCTGTCTGGTCTATGAAAATTAGGTCAGCTGATGGAGGTGGTCAATGTAGGAAGGTGGTCAACTCTGGAGGTTCTACTGTTTCACAAATCAACATTCTCTATATACCAGCAGTAATCAGAAACACCAGTGGAAAAAGAATCCCTATAACAGTAAAAGACTATCACTCACAATAGTAACAAATAAAATGCTGACTGAAGCAAGTAGAATGTATATGAAAGGAATCAGAATATCTAGAGGTGCTCAAGAAAAATTTACTAAATAAATGTGATAGAATTCAGGACACACTACCCCGAAATATAGCACCTTGGCATTTGACAAAACAGCAGAATCAGGAAGGCCACTTTCACCCTCCCCTCCCCTTTCTCCCCTGAAGCAGGTCACCAAAAACCCAGGAAGGTCATTCTCTGACCTTCCTCTACCCTTCTGTCTTGAGTCAGGTCCTGACACTTTCATTCGAAAGGTACCCTCCTTGTATCCAGAGGAAAGGGACATTCTTACCTCTGAAGACAGAGGGACCCAGAGAAGGATCTGAACAAATAGGCCTTAGCAAGTCCCCCCTCCCCAGTTTATTACCACTGGGTCACACCCCTTTGTCCAATCAGATTTCTCCACAACTATCCATGTCTTCATCAGACTGAAGCATAAAAAATTTACGAGTTTTCCTGTTTCTTTGGGTTTTCATTTCCTTACAAAGGCTCCTGTGTCATGTAAAATTTACATTAAATAAATGTGTATGCTTTTCTCTTATAACTACATCTTTTGTTACAGGGGTCTCAGCCATGAACCTAGCAATGTGTGAGGGGGAAAAAAATCTTTTCTTCCCCTACAAGTGAATAGCTACAATTTTTTCCAAAGAGATATAAAAGAAGTAAGAATAAAAGAAAAAATGTGCTCTGCTTCTGAATGTGAAGACTAAATACTGTAAAAAATTTTGTTCTTCCCTAAGTCAATCTTTAAGTTTACCAAATTTTAACCAAAATGCCAACTTCATTATTATTCTTTCTAGAACTCAACAAAGTGTTGCTAAAGTTCTAGTGTATGGATAAACAGGTGAGGACAGTTAAAAAAAATCCTTGCAAAGGCTGTATCACACAGGAACCTGCCCTTATTAGATATTAAATTATAATGTAAAGCTAAGTTGATTCAAATAGTAGGGTGCTGACCCAGAAAAGCAATAGAAATGTCTATGGAAAAGAACAGAAAGTTTAGAAACAGACCAACTACATATAAGGTATCATTTCAATCAAATGGAGAAATAATTTATTCAATCAATAGCATTCGGGCATTGCATTAGCCATTTGGAAAAATCCATATTATTAGAAATTCACTTTACTAAAAAAATAGATTATAAATGTATTAAAGAGTTAACTATTAAGAAATTAAACCATTAGTGCAACTGAAAGAAAATCGAAGTGGGTTATTTATAAAGCCATGGATTAGCTAAAGGACTTTCTGAGCATGACACCAAAGCAGAAACCACAGATATAAATCTAGATATGTGAAATTTAAAAAAAAAAAACTAGGTTAAAAAATAATGTAAAGTGAAAAGGTAACTGAAAAACTGAAAAATGTTTACCACATACACGGGATGGTGGGGGAGCATTTTCCAGAAGTATTGCTACATGCACATAATATGGCTGTCTACTTGGAAAACCCAAGGAAATCTGTGAGAAACTATTAAGATCAACAAGAATGATCAGTTAGTGGCTGGTTAGGAAAGCAATATTCACAAATCAGTGTTCTCTATGTACCACAAACGTGCACCAGCAGTAACCAGTTAGAAAACACTGGTGGCGAAGGGGAGCCCCTATAATAATAAAACAACAACATTCACAATAGTAACAAATAAAATACTGAGTAACTGAGTAAAACAAATAGAATTTATATCACCATTCTTAATACATAAAGCAGTTTCACAAATCAGTAGGAGTTATGCATAATAATAAAAATATGCAAGAGATATGACAAGTCAATTCACTAAAATGAAGGGCTCATTAAACATTTAAATATGTGAGACCTTTATTTTTTTTGAGACAGTCTCACTGTGTCGCCCTCCTTGGAGTGCTGTAGCATCACAGCTCACAGCAACCTCAAACTCTTGGGCTTAAGCAATTCTCTTGCCTCATCCTCCCAAGTAGCTGGGACTAGAGGCGCCCGCCACAATGCCCAGCTATTTTTTGTTGCAGTTGTCATTGTTGTTTAGCAGGCGCAGGCCGGGTTTAAACCCCCCAGCCTCGGTGTATGTGGCTGGCACCTAAATCACTGTGCTATGGGTGCCAAAAGAGTAATAATAACAGCTCTACCTATGTTATGAAAAGTAAATAAAATGATGCATATAAAAGCCCATAGCAAGTGCTCTATAAATGACAGAAATAACTACATGCTAAAATGCTTAAATGTTGCATCCCTTTTGGCCCAGCCAATGCTAGATTCTAAGAAACTAATCACAGAGAAACATACATATTTTGTTTCAAGGCTGTGTGCTACAGCATTGCTTATAATTTAAAGGAAAAAAAAAAAACTAGAAACAACCAATGTGACATGCTCAACAACAGAAGATTATCCAAATAAGTTATGGCCTAGTGGAATTTGGAGCAGCCACTTAAAATATGGAGTAAAGACTCTGACAGGACCAAAATAGCTCTTCAGTATCAGATTAAAGAAAAATGTAGAGTGTGTTTTACCACAATAGTAAAAAAAAAAAAGGGGGGGGGGAGTGGGGAGAGAGTGGGTAATAAGCAGCAGATGATCCGAAGTTTGTTTTTTTTTTTTAAGTTTAATGATATCACCAAGATATCAACAGTGATTATGTTAGGCGGGTTAGGAGTGATTTGAGTTTTCTTCTTTTTATTCACATTTTCCACATTTTCTACAATAAACATAAATTACTTCTATAATAGGATAAAAAATACTACAAGTTATCTTTTTTTTAAATGCAATCTCTTCAAATATGAAAACATAAGTTTATTGTTAGGGTGGTTTTTCAAAAGATGCAAATGTTCTTGTCAGTCTGCATTTCCCTTCCCAGCTGGGAAAGGTCCAACTCGCAGCAGAGACGGACTCCACCCTCATGAGACTGGCTAACATCCTAACATCCCCAAACAGAAAGTGCTCATGATACGCAGTGATATCTACCAGTTCCTTGGTACATTTACCCTCATTTTGGAAAATGGGTCTGGTGATTCCCAAGAAAATGTATCTATTCCAAAGGGTCAAAACCAAATATCATGTAACACTCTACAATAACATTTGTTTTTTGAGACAGATTCTCACTTTGTCACCCTAGGTAGAATGTCATGGTGTCATAGCTCATTGGAACTTCAAACTCTTGAGCTCGACTGATCCTTTTGCCTCTGCCTCCCAAGTAGCTGACATTATAGGCACCTGCCACAATGCCCAGCTATTTTTAGAAACAGGGGTCTCATTCTTGCTCAGGCTGGTCTTGAACTTCTGAGCTCAGGCAATCCAGAATGCTAGGATTACAGATGTGAGTCACCACTCCCAGCCTTATAATAACATGTTTTAAAATCAGAACAAAAGCAATGTCTATGCTAGAGAAAAACCTTTTCTCATCCAAAGCGTCTGTCATCGTGAATCTGTATTTTTGTCCGTGCGGTGGCCACTGCTTGCATTCCCTGACCTAAGGATGGAACTCTGGGCTTTCCCCAAGGCCAGCTTCTGCATCACCACCTGCTCCCCAGACAGCCTGACAAAGGCAGAATGAAGCGTTCTGCAGAACAGCCATTCCCCACAAGAGTCATCACTAGGCAAATATTTGTTGAATGACTAAAGGAACAAATGATGCTTTAAGGCCCGGGCATCCTCAAACTTTTTAAACAGGGGGCCAATTCACTGTCCCTCAGACCTTTGGCGGGCCGGACTATAGTTTAAAAAAAAAAAAAAACTATGAACAAATTCCTATGCACACTGCACATATCTTATTTTGAAGTAAAAAAACAAAACGGGAACAAATACAATTCACACCAACGCATGTGGCCCGCGGGCCGTAGTTTGAGGACCCCTGCAAGTTTAAGCCTTCGGTGCACACCTTCCAATCTGAAGTATAATTGTTTCTTTCTGGTGTCTGTCTCCCCACTAGAGTATGAGCTCCTTACGGCAGGTCTTCCATTCTAGCATTCTTGGCTCTGTCCTATGACAATGAGTCTCTTCTGGATTCAACTTTAGTCAAGCACCTCTGAGCTGCCTCCCAATAGGCTTCTGTTGTGTGTCTTTGCCTCGCCCAATTTTAACAAGAATCCTGTTGAATTGCTTTAGTGAGAATAGCCCGCTCTCACTCAAATATCTGGTTACCCTTGACATCCAATCAAATTCCCCCGCCTGATCTCTGTGGTCTGCCTCCAGCAGGAGGGTTCAGCCAGAATGCCTCTCACACCTGATGTTTCCTCTTAATATTTTGCCATCTCCCATCTTCCAACCTCTCCTTGCTGTCTTTAGTAGCAAGCCCAGTTCTATATGAACTGAGGTCTCTTTCCCCTACTGCGGTCTTCCCTGAGTAAAATCTACTTTTACCTCTTTTACTAAGGTGTGGCCCTAGTTTTCTTTAACAGCCACAAAACCTGCCCTCCTCCAGGGCTCCCAGCTTGAGTAAGTGACGGGTCCATCAACCACAAAGCTGTGCTCCTTGCTTCCTATCTTTCTATCACAACCACAGCCCATTACCAAATTCAGGGGTGTCCGCTACAGCTCTCCAGGCACTGCCCCTCTGCAGCCCTCCACTGCCATCAGGGCACAGCCTCCCCCGCAGAATCAGCCCTCCCAAACGAGAGGAAGATCTGGCCGTGGTGCTTCCCTGCCTCAGCACACACACACCTTTGTCCTCTTGGCCCTCGCCTGCTGAGGGCTGTCAAAGAAAGCCAGTACTAGACAGTAGTTAAAGCAGTAAAAATTGATTTTATTTGGGATTTTACTCAATAAGGTGAAAGAGACCTCAGTATAGAACTGGGCTCAATTCTGAATAGATCCAAAACAAGTGGGGATGTATAGCCAAGGAATAGTTTGGGGGTTGGAAAATTACTAAGAGAAAACATCAGGGGTGAGGGGGATTCTGGCTAAACCAACTAAACAGGGATCCTGCTTGAGGCAAGCTGGAGAGGTCAGATATCCTGGGTGATGGGGTTGAGGAATTTGATCAGATGTCAAGGATGACCAGATATTGAGGGTGGGGAGTTCTTGCTACACTGACCGAGCAGGATTGCTGCTAAAATTGGGCAATGCAGAGACAGACACAAAACCCAAAGGTCAACGCCTAGTTGGGAAGAGCATTCAGAGGTGCCTAATTAAAGTTTGGTTAGTAGAGAAGCTTTGTCAGTGCTATAGAGCAGTCTCTCACCCTGCCTGTCAAGGGTCCAGCTCTGGGGTCCACTCCCCACCCCAACTCTTATGTTCCCCATCTCCTGACTCTGGGGCTGCCTACCTTGGAATGACTAGATTTCCCCATGACCCAGGCTGGCACCTTCCCACAGATCCCAGGCACTAACTACATGTGATGCAGAAAGATGCTGGCTCGTTAGTGCCACACGATAGGGACCGTGTTTGGCGCTGCCCACAATGTCCACTGCAGTGCCTGGCACACAGAGGTCTCTTCATAAACGTTTGTAGGAGGGGAATGGGGAGGAACCTGCGAAAAAGCCAAGGTCACCAGCAATAGTTTTTCCATGGTCTCATTCTCGGCAGACCCCGGTGACCTGACTTCACAGGGATACACACGCTGAGCAGCCAGCCCAGGCACTCCCACCCCTCAGAGGTCAACAAGTGCCTCCTTCTCTTTCACACCCACCGTCCTTAAGCCTCATCGACTCTGTCCTGTCCCAAAGCAGTTGGTTTTCTGAAACCAACAGCTAAATGATGCAGTGAATCTTTTAAAAAGTGCCTTAGAATCCTGGAGCAATGGGATGAATGTAACAAGAGGAAATTTGTTTTCTGGCTCTGTCATCTCAAATGCTAATCCTCCTAGCTTGGCATCATCAGCAAAATTTGACCAGTATGACTTTTATGACCTTATCCAAATCATTGATTGAAGATGGAATATTTTATCTTCTTTTAAAGATATCCAGGCGAAGAAGAGTCCTGTGGACAACCACTATAGACTACTTGCTAATGGATATCTTTTGGGTTTAGGGGGTCCAACCATTCACAGGTGCACTTACATGGGCCACCTTCTCCATCTGGTTGAAAAGTTCTGAGATTTTGCCAGATACCTTCATGAACTTGACATTTGCTAGGCTCCAGCTCTCCTGACCTAACCAATTTAGTAACCTTCCCAACAAAGTAAGCAAGGCCAGTCCTGCAGGTCTGGCTCTCGGTGAGCTCTGGGTGACGCCAGCGATCCTCACTTCCTTTTTTAATTGTTCAAACCCCACCCCTAGAACCCACACTGGAATTGCAGCTGGTTAAGATTCCTGCCAACCTGCACATATCACTGGTGCCACCATCTGTGGACAGCTCAAAGAGGAGCACAAGCGAAGGGTCCCAGCAGCCAGGTGAGCCAGGCAAGGAGAGGAGCACGTGCTGGTTCTAGAAGGGCAAATACAAAGCATGATGGCGATGAGAAAGAAGAGCTCAATGTGGGCCAGATGTTGATGTTGCCCTCACTCTCTCAGAAAGGGAAAGCAAGTTCAGGACAAACAAAGGGACAGGGCAAAGACTTCTGGAGGAGGTCACTGATGAAATGAAGACCTGGTCCGAGGTCTCCTGCGATGCCATTGTGTGGCTTTAGCAAGTCAAGTCTCCCTCCTTTTCTGGGCCTTGGCTTTCTCATCTGTAAAATGGGAATAATGATGAGATTATTTGTGGGATGGCTGGCAACTGTGCCATATGATCTCTTGAGGTCCCTTTGTAAGCCAGACACAAAGACAGTGGTGTATAATGGTTCGGGACATGAGCCCTGGACCCCACCAGGGTCTGAATCCCACTTTAGTCAGTTCCGAGCCACATAACCCTAGACAGGTTATTGAATCTCTCTGTGCCTCCGTTTTCTCATCTGAAAAATCAGAGCACCAAGAATGCTTACCTCATAGGGCCTTGGTAAAAAGTAGATGATTTCCTACCTGCAAAGTCCTTAGGAGAGAGGCTCAGACTGTGGAATGTGTCTGCTCTGACAATGCTGGTGATGCTTAGGCAAGTTCATGCCTGTGCATGTGGCCAACATGCCAGGATGCCAACATCCCAGGTTTCTGGACTCATGCAGCTCCAAACAAGAACTGTATGGAAAAAACAGCTGCTGCAGCCCACAGAGAGACCAGTGCCATCTAAAATATTCTATCCCAAATGTCTCTCACTTGGCTTTTCCTCAAAAACATCAAAATGGTAGTGTTTATGGCACTGTTGTATTCTTCCTGACACTACCATGTCAATTATGTGTATACTACACAATGATCTGAAAGCTTTGGAACTAGCTTCTTATAAAATATCCAAACCACATGAAAAACTCTTTTTTATGTATGTATTTGTTCGAGTGGGCTTGTCTCCTCTGACATTCTGACTTCCGGCTTCTATAGGATGAAAAAAATCTACCTGCCCATTTTCTTCCCTGAAAAGTAAATTCCAACTTAAAAACAAGAATACATAGCTCGATCTTTCCACCTCTTGCCCGATTTCTTCCTAAAACTGACATGAGACCTACTTTAGTGCCCATTATCGTCACAACACTGCTTCTTCTGTAGCTTCGGTGATTTTCTTCTTGCTCGTTCAGATACCCGCCATAGCAGGGCTCTCATGAAAATGCTGAACGATCTTACACACGCCTTTCCAGGCTTTGGTCAAGGGCTTTCTAGCCCCATTATCTGATTTAAAGCATAAAATCACCTTGAGAAGGGTTAGAGCCAGGGCCTTTCCATATTTTACAGATAAGAAAACCAAGTCTTAGGCCGGATGACTCACACTTGTAATCCCTGCACTTTGGGAGGTCGAGGTGGGAGTATCACTTGAGGCCAGGAGTTTGAGACCAGCCTGGGCAACATAGCCAAACCCTGTCTCTACCCAAAATGTTTTGAAATTAGCTATATGTGGTGATGTGTAGTCCCAGCTACTCAGGAGGCTGAGGAGTTTGAGGTTACAGTGAGCCGTGATCGCACCACTGCACTCCAGCCTGGGTAACAGAGGAGGAAGGGGAAGGGAAAAAGGAAAGGGAAGGGAATAAAAAATCAAGTCTCAGAGAGTCCAAATTTCCATTAAAAGATTAATACCAAGACTTCCAAGATCCAAGCTTGTATTCCAAACACATTCCTCTCCTCCCTTTAGCTCCCCCAAAGCCATTACAACTCTCTTTCACTAAATACCCAGAACTGAGTCTTTTTTGGTAAAAATCCAATTTAGTCTTTCTACATCAGCTTCTTTATCAGTGGTTGTGAGAAAACCACTGTATTTCTCTGCTCAGAATCTCTTCCATCCAAATGTGCTATAAAAATGGCCTGTCATTCTCTGCCCAGAGCAGCAAGCTATAAAAGGGCTGGGACCTGGCAAGTCTCAAAAGGAAAGCCATTCAGGGTCCCAGCTGGAAGCAGAACTCAATTCTCTCAAGACCATCTGATGAATCACCAGAGGCCAGAATGGCAGCAGCCCCCTCAAGCTCTGCTATCCTCAATCCAGAACCTGCCTGTCAAGGAATAGAAGAGGGGCCCCATCCTAGCCAGGTATCCTGCCAGACTCCAGCACAGACAGGTCCCCGGGCCCAGCACAGTGTGTGGCTCACACATGTCAAAAAGGAAAACCTCCTCTGCAGCCAGACTGGCCTCCGACTGGCTGCCCACTGGCCCGAGGGACAGGCCTGGGAAGGTCGGCACCAGCCTTCTACCCCTAGACCTCACAGCCGCTCCCGCCAACCTGGCTTCTCGCTGCTCAGGCCCTACGACAGTCACAGCAGCACGGGTGGCTGCTGCTCTCACTTCCCTTCTTCCTCAAGAAAGCCTTAAGAGAAACGTAAAAGCTGATTGCATCTATTATGTCCACCTACAGACCCAACTTAGAGTAAGCTTTAAAATCACTCCCGGGCCCTCTGTAAGACCCTGAGTCATTTTTGATTGTTAAAATTAGAAGGCCTCGTGGCAGGCTCACTCCCAAATCTAAGTGCTGTCAAACAAGGCTGGATCCTATTCCCACTCAGCATTATTGCGCGGGCAGCCCTGGCGTGCCTCGCTCCAGCTGCGCCTGTCTGGGGTACTTACTCTCACCTGAGCCTCACGGACACCCTGCAAGGCAAGTGAAGCTGCTGCCCTTTTATATGGAGGGAAACACATGAGTTCTAGGGATGGTCCAAGGCCGCATCTCTGCCAGGATTTAACTCCAAGTCTGCCTAATCCATCTCCTTTCCCCAGGGCCACCAACTTTGTGACATCCATGGAGGTGACCTTGCCCATCTCCCAGGTGACTTGGAGGCAGGTTCCCTGTCCTCCAGCTTTGGCCCACAAGAAGCTTCTTCGCTGACAGCAAGGCGAGGAGCCAGGACCTTGAGGAGGCCTCAGTGAGAACTGATTGATTAAAAAATATGCTCTCAGATGCTGCAGGCCCGAAGGTGATTGCTTTGCAGGCCTTTCAGCTCTGTCCCCACAGTGTCCCTTGTGGTCAGTCACCTATGTGCCAGCCGCATCTGAATGGCTCAGCACTGTCCCCTCAAAGTCCTACTGCCTGACCTTTGCTGGCACAGTGCCCTCCTCCCACATCTTCTACCTTCTGCCCTTCAAGGCCAGCTCAAAGGTCAGCTGCTGTGGGAGCCCCCCAGGTCCCAACAAGTGAGAAGTCACCACGTCCACTTTGTGTTCCTACAGCTCTTGCTGGTGCCTCTGCTAAGAGAATGTTCAAATCTGCTTCCTGTCATTTGCTTTATTTGCCACTTTGATGGCACTTACTATGTATCAGGCAGCAGTCGAACTCCTCAGCCAAGAGCCATTTCTGTTTTCATAACCATCTGATGAAGTAGGTCCTATTGTTGCCAATTCACTATACAAAGGAGAAAACTGAGGTACAGGGAGACAAAGTGGCTTGCCTGAAATTAACAGTTAGGAAGTGTTCTTACCAGGGTCACTTGCCCATGTGTCAGTTGCCCACGTCGTCCCGTGAACTCCCTAAGTACAGGGGTCACACCCAAGTCACATTTGAATGCCCAGAGTTTGGCATGAGGCAGGTGCTCCACACTTGTTCCTCGATGGAGCTCAATGTCAGCGGCACGAGGTCACTCCACCCCCCCCCCCCCATGTGGCCGGCTGTGGTGCCCTGCAATATGGACACTACCCCACCCAACTTCCGACCGCCCTGCGCCTGCCTCTCTGCCTTTGGCAGTTGTTCCCAAGGCTCTTCAGAGGATGGAATTCCTAGGAAGCACTTTCTTGTCTGTGAAGCCAATAGCCCCATGCACACACCTTACCATCTATAACCTTGCCACCCTCTCTGGAGCTTGGCTGAGGGATATTTGGGGACAGTCATGATGGGTGACTCCCCAGGATCTGGTAGATCCCTGAGACCCCAGACCAGAGAACAGGACCACAGACCCCAGCCAGCCCGCCCAGAGCATGACTAGCAGTTGAGGGTCATGCCAAGGCCGCTGGGCTCACAGTCAGGCAAACTGAGATTTACTGCCTCGTCTTGGGCTCAGCACTCAAAGCTTTAGTTTCCCTACCTATAAACTGGGCTACAGGCAAGAATTCCTTTCTTATTGTTACATTTTAAAATAATATCAAGAATTAAACAACTGGGATTACAAATTTTGTATAGTGCTGGAGTTGACTATTTCTTCCAAATGCATCATTTGGTAACAGCTTCGTGAGAGAACCATTTATGAGCACTAAATGAGAAAGAACCCTGCAGTTCACACTTTACCAGATCAATACAAATAAGGACGCCTTCCTTTGAATGCTCAAGGAAGAGATGGGCAGGGAGTCCTGGCTTTCTCCAGGCAACACCTGGTCTACCTCTCCTGTGAGCCCCAGAGTGGCGAGTCTTCCTCCCCTGCCTACCTTGACGTACTGCTGATCCTGGCTCTGAGCTCAGCTCTGATCCAGGCCCAACTGTGGCCTCAGTTCCCTTCAGCTCCACCCTGCTGCCAAGCCTGGGACACAGGCCTCCCAGGGCCACCCACTCAGGGCTGTGCCAGGCCAAAAACAGAAACTAAGAGTTACAGTTCTCAGCATCAGACACTTTCAGTTTGCACTGACACACACAGCTACCACCTCCAGGCCCTGTGTGGTCAGGTGGAGCCTGAGAATTCTAATATTGGCAACAATGTCCAGAGCTGCCTTGCCCTCAACACCCCACGCCCTGGGCCCCTACTCCAAGCAAGGTCCTCCCCTGCTGCTCTTGTTACCCTTCCTGCCCGGAGACCTCACTCAGGGCTGTGTCCCTCTGCAGAAACCACCTAACCATTTGAATCAGAATCTCATTACTTTCCTTCAAGAGCACCCTCAGTTCTTTAGACAATACGGCCGCTGACTCTGAGTGACTTCAAAGCTTCCTGAGGGAAGCAAGGGGAGGGCCTTCTAGAATATCAGCTGAATAGAGAGCCAGACCAGAGCCCACGGCCGTGTTTCAGTTTCACCTGCCTCCCAGAACTACAGCCCCTGGCTTCACATCTGTGCGGTGAAAGAGCCCTTTGTGTGACTCACACTACAACACAACACTGCCTCACACATGGAAACCAGAGCCCACCAACAGTTCTCAGAGGGCAGTTCTCCAGCTTTCTGCCCCGCTCCCAGATGCCCTAAACCACAAGTATGTTGAATCCCCACTGAGTAGCCCACTCGACGGCACCTGCTGAACGCCCACTGTGCACCAGATCCGTGCACTTTTCTTTAGTCCTCCAAACCATCCTGACTGCCCGTGAGCAAACCTTTACACCTCAGGGAAGGTAGCTCCAAGAGAACCCACCCAAGGTGACCCAGCAGGGGTCGCATCTGGGCCTCTCCAGCCCACGAGACCAGGCTTTTCCCACCACATCTGGCCCCTTCTCAGGTGCACCCATGAAAGAACCCACACATGCTCAGCACATCGTAGGGACTTCATAAGGACCTGTTAGTTGGTTTTCTCTGCTGTGGAGCCACAAGGCTGGAATCAGGGCCTGCCCGGCCACAGCACACAGGGAATTATGAGCAAATAGGGCAAAGCCAATCTGGTAGTCTAAAAACCCAGTGTCCACAGGAGCCTGGCTGGCCTTCTTCTGAGGATGTGGCAGTCGGCTGGCAGCTTGTGCCCTCAAACCTTTCAAGCCAGTCTCATCATTTCCACAGTGTTTGGCCCAGAACTCTCCGGTCTCCTCCAAATAAATACTCATACATCTGCTTGGGGAGAGTCAAAGTTCTTTCTGGAGAAAACAAAAACTAGTAGCACAGCCTACAGGCATTCCAGCCACCCACTCTTGGGCTGCAGTGGACTAGCATAGTCTCGGCCTTTCAGATGTCAATCTGGTGTGCCAAGTTCTGCCCCAGCCCCCCAACCCAGAAACCCTCCATGATTTGAGGGCTGGGCCCCACTGCTGGCCTGGATCCCCAGTCGCTGCCTAAACCAGACAGCCCTCACCAACTCCCACAGTCTCAAGTTTCTACCCTGAGACTCCTGATCAACAGTCTGGCTGTGGCTGACCTTGGGGCTGACCACCACAGACTGCCAAAGACAGACTGCTGGCGTCTGAAGACACCTGACAGTTGGGAGGAAGACATTAGCTACCTCTTATTCCAGGTGCTTCAGTAAGACAGCCTGCTAGGGTCCCCAAACCTCAGCACCTGCAGAATGGCTTTCAGAGTATTATAATTTGGTACTGTGTCCTCTTTATTAGGAGGCTAAACGAATCACTCACATCAACAACATCACTGTGTCTTTTATAAAGATCTTATTGGAAACATCCAATGGTCCTCAGAGAATGGCCCAGAATTAATTACTCTTTGTGTTTAGTTTCAGGTATATTTTATATTTTATATCTGTACCTCTTTATAGCTTCTTAAAGCTGTTCACATTACTCTCTCTCTTTCCATCCCCTCCCCCACCAATCTCTGCAATAACTTTACGAAAAAGTGGGATGGGCATTACTATTCTCATTTTATAGATGATAAAACTAAGATGCAGAGAAGTTAAATAAGGTCAAGGTCATCCTCCAGACATTGTCAGAGTTAGGTCACCCATATCAAGTCTAGTGCTGTTTCCACTGAACTGCCCTGTCTCAAACCTAAAAGATTTGTCCCAGGAGCCTAAAAGGAAGTGTGTCCTCCCCACCCACGAACACTAAAACATCCCCCTCCTGCCTTCAAGTCCAGGGCTCAATTGAAGCAATCCGTTCCTCACAGAAGCCTGATAACATCTTCTCCCACTGCTCTATTTAGAAGCTCTGTTGTGATTTTATCCAAAATTGACATTTTACCTTGGGTTTAGTGCCACTCATGCAAAACACATTTGCCAAGAATTTAAAATGTGCCAGGGTGCCCCAGACAGAGGGCCTTCATCTACTCACAGACATCCCAAGTACCTGCAGGCTCTGTCCTACGCACTTGGACAGAAGAGGTGCCCCAGGCTGGCCCAGCTCACAGCCAAGGGAAAGGACAAATTGTAACCCAGTGATAAGGAATTCACTGGGGATAATGGCCCAGTCCCGAGGGCTGGAATGGGAGTGTCACCACTGAGCTCCCAGTGCGCCTCAAATACTCCCCGAAACAGATGGACCTTAACTTCACCTAGAAAACTCATCCAGTGAAGCTCAGACATAGATCACATTTCTTCACTGGCCTCAAGTACACAATTCCCCACTGACATATGAACCATTTTTTATGCAACTACATAACATTTTACATTCTCATATGCATTTTAATGAAATGATCACCGTAAAATTTAGTGGGTGCCTACTCATGCAGGCCCCTGTGTTACACAAGTGTTCCATGTCAACCCTCAAAACAACTCTGAGACAGTATGGTTCCCATTTCATAATTGAGGACACTGAGTACAGGGCCAAGAGGTGCCAGCATGTACACACAGGATACTGAGTCCAATACCCCTCCTCAGTGTCCAGCTGTCCCCCTCACACTTCACAGGCAATGTAAACAAGCTAGCAAGCCATGCTGAGCATCCGACTCTGCCTCAGAATCCTCCAGCCTTCCTTCATTCAGTCTCCAAAGTTTTACTGAGCACCTACTATGTGCTAGGGCAGCAGTTCTCAACCTGTGGGTAGCGACTCCTTTGCGGGTCAAACGACCCTTTCACAGGGGTTGCCTAAATACATCCTGCATATCAGATATTTCTATTACGATTCATAACAGTAGCAACATTACAATTATGAAGTAGCAATGAAATAATTTTATGGTTGGGGGTCACCACAACATGAGGAACCGTATTAAAGGCATCAGGAAGGTTGAGAACCACTGTGCCAGAGCACGTGCTAGACACTACAGTGAGCTGAAAAAGACTAGTTCCTGCACTCTTGGGGTTCCTGGTCTCCTGGGGGAATGAGGGAGACCAACAAGGATCAAATAATCCAACACATGTCAAATTGCAACTGTGACAAGCACTAGAAAGGAAACATTAGTAGTTCTTAGAGAAAATGTGATAGGGGATTTTTCCCAGTCAAAGAGAACACAGAAGGAATGCTTGAACTGGTGTCTGAAGGATAATGAAAGGACGCAAAAGCATTCCAGGCCGAGGGGACAGCTTGTACAAAGGCCTTGTGCAGGGAGTGTGCTCGCCCAAGAGGCCCAAGAAGGGGACAGTGCTCAGCAGTGACACTGGGGTGTGGGCAGGGAAGACCCCAGAGGGCCTCCAAGACTGTGGGATAAGTTTTACTCCTGCCCGCAGGACAATGTTGAGTCCCTGCAGGGTATCACTCCCAGATAAGAGTGCTGGCAGAGTACTGAGGGGGTGCAGCCTCTGCGCCTGCCCCAGGGCCCACTGTCACATTCCTCAAGCTGCACGGTAATGGCTTCTGGGCCTCCTCTCCATGTGCCTTTGGGTGTATCTTTGTATGCCTCGTAACACGTCCAGGATCTGGCACCAAGTACGTGCTTAGCAAGCATGGTCTCAATGCATAAAGGAAACATAACTACTGCCCTTGAGATGATCTGAGACACACACAGACACAAATGCCACCACCCCACATAGACACAACAGGAGGTAACAAGTTCTGCAAGAGACAAGTTCTCCAGGTGCATGGGGATAGAGAGCGGATCTGTGCGAGCCAGGTGTGTAGACAGCCACGTCTAAAGTGAATAGTGAGAACAAGGCTGGCTGTGTGTGACTGAGTGGGTGGACAGGGAAATGGAACAGGGTGAGGCTGAATTGGAGGGTGAGGTAAGCAGTTAGGGTATATTTGCAAGGAAAAGAAAGACATCAACTAAGGATGAAACCTGCCACTAGCTATTAAAGGACGAAGATAACTATATATGCTGGAGAGATCAGTATTTAAGCTGCAGAGATCAAAGTCAGACCATCCAGTTTCAAATCCCAGCTTGACACTTGGTTGTGATCTTAACTAAGTCACTTAACCTCTCTAAGTCCCATCTGTAAAATGTAGGCAATAATAGTACCCACCTCATCGGATTGTAATGAAGACCAAATGGATGAAGGATCTGATACAGGGGTTGCCACATGGTAAGCTGGCACAGGTGAGTTATTCTATTCCTTTTCCATTTACTCATTTGCAACCAAATGTTTCCATTTCCCTTTCCTTTGTTTCTAATAACAAGATTAGAAGCCTTCCAGGGGCTTCCCAAAGTTTCTAGAATTCTCAGAGTCCAGCAAGGAGCTTGGAAGGGTAAGCGGGGCTTCAGAGGATGCTGTGTGGAGTGATAGTCTAGCTGTCCTCTCTTCCATCAAAGCCAAGGCATCTTTGAGCACAGCTGGGGAGGGCAGGGAGAAGGAGGGACATTAGCCTGGGCTCTGGTCATATGCCCAGAGTGAGTATCAGGGTCCCTGTCTTCTCTGAAACAATTCTGAGCATTTTCAGAAAAGCTTCAGTGAATGGGTAGTTCTAGAAATAAAGCGATTTAGATAATATAGTGATGATTATTATAAGTATGGCTGTTGCTTTCAAAATCAGTTCCCTCTGAACAAAGTCAAGTGGATCATAAGAAGAGTGTGAAAATATCATTTTCTCTGTGCCACCTCCTGACCCCACGCCATGAGAGCAGCAGTAATGCTTCACTCCACAAAGTCTTTCTTCGGCTAGATTTTATCTGAGCAGTGACTGATGATGTCCTTGCCAAATGGCAGGAGAAGGGGTCTGCTTTAGCCAACAGCTGTGGAACGTGGGCATTGATGAAGACAGATGAGTGCATTTACTCAACACTTTGGATCTACCACTAATTTTCAAGATGACAATGACACTTCATCCTTCCAGCAGCACAGACTATTCAAAAAAGATTGGAAAAGTAGAAACCTGGCAGAAGAATGCCCCAAACCAGCCCCAAAAGGTGTCATAGCATTCATGCCCCTTACTCAGAGACAAATTTTCAGACTCTTCAACTCTAACTCATAGCCAATTTACTCTTACTTTATACATGATTCTAAGACATTTGGTTATCTGCTTTAGGGTTCAGACTATTTTGTTGCTGTCATGGAGATGGTCTTCTTTAAGCTTAGCACACCTAATTTCTGAGTCAGTGCAGAGCATGGAAGAGTAGAGAGCAGAGCTTCCAGCCCAGGAGCAGGAACCTCAGAAGGAGAATCACTATTCAACGGTCTCCAGGGCACTTCTTCATCCACCATGCCTAATCGGCCACTAGACCATCTGACTCACTGAAGCTGATGATTTGGCTTCAGTCCTACACTTCCCACTAGAGCCCTGTCCAGCCTCCATTGTTCTCATGCTCCCTAGAAGGGGAAGCAGGTGATCAGAACTCAATTCCTAAGTCTTCCATCTACTGGTTAGAGTATTGCTCCAATGAACCGATGTTTTAAACCATTAAACTTCTCAGACACTGGAAAGTATTTTCTAGGTTCTGATGTACCCTGGAGGATGCGATGTATGTTTGTCAGGGAAGAAGAGAAGGATATCAGCTTTGTACATAATCTTTTATTGGAACATCCAACAAGCACCCATTCCTCTTTCACACCACAACTACAAGGCCCCCCAAAGCACCAAATAATAAGAACCCAAAAGGATAAATAAAGAGCAAGCAGGAAGTTCACCCCCACATGGCTTGGCAAACAAAGCACTTCCTCCATTTGTTAAAACTCTGCCCATTAATCCTCTTAGAACCGGAGAGCTGGAATCGAGGCTTTTAGATCTATTTGTTCAATAAATATTTATTGAGCTGTTGCTCTGTGCCTGGCCCTGAGATAGTGCCTGGGGGGACCACTAAGAGCCAGACACACCCGGTGCCTGCCCTCTTGGTGCTAACAGTGAAGCAGAGATCTTCAATCCAGACTGCAATTCAGAGAGCAATAACGACCGCCCTGCTGGTCTCAGCAAGTAACCTCACACCAGAACTCAGATGCAGGCCCTCTCTGGGCTCATGCGCCCATGGTTTCATCTCAGCTCACCTGTTCCTCCCTAGAAAGCCAGGTGCAGAGAAGACGGCATTTCATCAGCCTCACTGTGCATCATTATATAACCACCAAGAAGAAGAAAACAAAGTACCATATGTAACGCAGCTGCTCATTGGGCAAACTTTGCCATTTAATTTTCTCACCTTCCTAAAACCAAAATAAATAACCCAAAAAGTAAGAGATAAGAAGTCTTACATTTCACTTACATTTCACTCTCAAACCTCATGGGAACGACCACGCAGGTGCCTGTCAGCCTCAGCACCCTCTGCCCATCCTTGTCATGGTTGTACCACACCCTGTGTGATTGTTGTGGTCTGTCTTGACCACCTGTAAGACAGTGAGCTCCTCAGGGCAGGATGTGTGTCTCATCGGTCTCTGTATCCCAGAGTGAGCCTAGGATAGGACCTGGGTCATCAATGGGTATAGTAACAGGGCTCTGTGTCTATGGCAGCAGCCAGGTGGGCCCCTTGAACCTTCTTTGAAGAAAGACCCTACAGGAAGAAATGCAGTTGGCTAATGGCCATCAGCTATAGCACCTTCCAGACCTGCCACAGTTTTCAGCCTAGGACGCACTCTCCCAGGGCAGACCTCGAAAATGAATTGGGTGGGGATTCTAGAACCTGGCTCTTTGGGTCCAATATGAGATTCCTATAATGGGAGGCAATCTTTGCTCTGGAGCTCACGTTGGATGGGCCAAGACTTTCTGAGAGCTGCACCTCAGTCTGAGACTCTTCTTACCCGAGTGTCCTCCATTCCCATCTCCTTTCATAGGTATCAGAGCAGCATCCTCGTCTGAGAATTTCCCTACCTGTTCTTTCACCTTCCACTTCTTACACTTGTAAATGCATCTTAACATCTCCTTCCTGAAGGACCCAAAAGACAAGTGTCCATGACATTTACATGTTTCTCAATCCTTCCCAGCTTCCTTTGAGGTTGGGTTGGCCAGTGACTATCTCTGGGCAAAGAAATATGAGTAGGAACATTATGTGTCACACTTCTAAGCAAATGTGTAAAAATCCAGGGTGCCTTCCTCATACTTTCCTCTCTATCTCCATCTTCTTAAAGCCTCGAGATGGGAGAGCCACAGTGCAAAGGCATCCTGGATCCCTGTGTCACTGCTTGGAAGACAGCCACTCAGGAGGCCCTCTGACACACACAGAACTTTGTGTAAGCACTATACAAATTTTACTACGTTAAGCAACAGGGATTTCAGGATTTCTTTGTTATTGCAGCATAGCCTAGCCTACCCTAACTAACGAAAGACATATGTCCCATAAACATATTTGTTTAGTGCCTCTCTTTGCACTGCTATCCTAGACTTCCACCTTGCTAATTTCTCTGCTGATATCTCAGATCTCTGTATGCAAAAGTCAATGCTCCTCTGTGCCCACAGGAAGGAAAGACAGATACATAAAGAAAGCCCCTCTAAAGATAAAGTTAGCATACTCCAACTCTTAGCCGTATACCAAGTATTAAACAGGCCCTTAGTGTGTTAGTTCTACCCAAGCCCCCATTTATTCTCTTTAAAAGGAACTTGAGGACAGAGAAGCTATACCCACGGGTGTCAGGTAGGTCTGAAAAATTGGTGGTGGGCAGGCATGGCCAAGCTGTGCTCCATCGGGGCACTCAGGGGCTGGTATTGGTGGGAACACGCAGAGGGCAGCTCTTGCTGGGCAAGTCAACTTAATCCTGACATGTGGAGTCACCCAAGTCCTGAAACAAGGGAGGAAGAAGACACTGGAGGAAGTGCTGAGACCAGCCATCCTGGGAGATGCTAACTTGGAAAGCAGACTAATTTACCCATTTACGGTTCAGTTCAGTAGCCATGTACTCATGTCACTGCTTGTCAGGTCTGTGAGGCCCTGGGGCATGAGATGGGCCCTGCCTGCCCAGAGCTACAGGCCAGTGGGGTAGAAAAAGCCAAGCACAGCTGTGACATAGACAAAATGAAAGACACACTGGGGGACACACCTGAGGAAAGGCCTCCATCTCTTTCACCAGCACCTTTCCTTAGCAACGTGGCTCCAGAAAACGAGGTGACTAGTACTGCACTGTCACATATTTACATCATGTTTTGAGCTTCCATATATATGACATGTATTTCTTCTAACAGCTCCGCGAAGTCAGCGTAATTATCTCCATGTCGTACGGAAATAATAACAATGGTAACAAGAGAGCAGCGAGTGTTCACTGAGCGCTCCCAGTTACTGAGCATTGATTTGATTGCATCACCTGGATCATCTCATTTGTTCCTTCTGCACCCAATAAGACAGTTAGCATATTAGCCCAATTTTATAGAAGAAGAAACTGAGGCAAACTGACCTACTCAAGGTCACCACGGTGATGAGCAGTACCCAAACAAGGAGAAAAGCCCAGGTCTCTTGACCCTGAGGCCAGGGCTCATTTACCAGGCACTAGGTGAGCACATTCTCAGAGCTCACCAACTTCAGGCCCACAGGGACACTCCCTCCTGTTCCCTTTCAGTGCATCTAATTCCAGTGACTGTTCTGCTAGGGACATACTCCCCAGCCACTGGCTCCCCCTCTGTTGTCCTCCTGCCTGGTGTGTCTCAGGGCAGCCCCTTCTCCATAGCCTCATGCTGCTTTGCCACCTCTGTTCTCTCCCTTCAAATACTCCCACTGCTCCCTGGCTCTTGGGCTCCAGGATCAGTCTGTCTGCAACTGAGCCTCTGCAGTCCCACCAGCCTTGATAAGATCACACCCATGCTCAAAAACCTCCTGTGGCTCCCTACAACTGGGGAATAAAGTCCAGCCTTCTTCACAATGGCATTCAAGGCCATCCACACCCAGCATCAGGCTATTTCTCTTATAAACATTGCACTCAAGTAAAAGCAAGTCTGTGGTCCTCACACACCTCATGCTTTGTTACCTTCATCCTTTGCTCTTCATCCTTGGCTCTTGGGGACACTTCCTGGGATCCAATCTCTATTTCCAGAGTCCCTGCCTTTCTGTGTCAACTTTATATTCACCCTTTCGAGGCCCAGTCTGGACTCTCCTCCTCCAGGAGGTCTCTCTTGGCCTAGTTATGGTCTCCTCTTAAGAGGAAGAGGAGATACCCCTGACATTTATTGTTTCTTCCTTGGACCATTTGCCAACTGCTTGCCTTTATGTATGTTTGTTATCACACCCACCTGGCATTCACACCCTTACTAGCTTCCATGGAAGAATCAAGGCTTCTCTGCCTTGTGTTCACATTGCTGGGTAGGGCTGACCTCACCTCCCTCTCCTATCAGGAAAGGCTGGCAGATGTCCTAGGCCTGGCTCATCAGTGTCATGTGATTTGTTTAGGGATAAACACATGATGCAATTCAAGCCAATAAGATGTAAGCTTGAGACCTTTGCTAAAACAGTTGGGAAGGAAACACACTTCTGACTGAAGTTCCTAAACTGGAAGTGATTGTAAACCTGCTTCTAGAGGCCATCTGTGCCACCACCTGGGGAGAGCCTGCCCAAGAGTGAAGCCAACACAGAAGAAATAAAAGCCAAGACAGAAAGCCATTTTTAAAGATACCATTTGAGCACCTGGATTTGGCCATGCCTTAATACAGCCCACCACAGGTTTTTTTCAGTCATACGAATCAGTTAAAGTTGGGTTTCTATCACTTTCAACAAGAGTAATAAGCAATATACTTACTAAGGGCCAGGTATCATGCTGGGAAGAGGGGGTACAACAATAGAGACAATGTAAGCCTGACTCTAAAAGATCTCATGTTCTATCTTTTTGTTTTTCATAAGAGCTGCATTAAGATATAATTCACATACTATTAACATTCACCCTTTAAAGTGTATAATTCTGTGATTTTTTTAGAATATTCACAAAATCACGCAACCACTTCCACTATCATTTTCTACCTTGCATTGGAAATGGTGACTATGTTCCTTGCCCTGTTCTCGAGGCATCGGTTGCCCCCCTCAAGCCCAGGGCTGTGTGTCACACCTTTCTGCAGCATTGGCAACTTCAGCAGGTGCTCAATAAACATCTGCTGAGCTATGCTCAGACCTCTTTAGGAAGTGCAGCCTCAATGCAATGGTTGTTTGGATCCTTTCTGTAGTACTATGAATAAGAAAACAGATGTTTGGCAAAGCACACAAGAAAAAGACATGCTCACCAATCATTAGGGTTGGGGGTTTTTTTGTTTTGGGGGGGTTTTTCGTGGGTTTTGGCCAGGGCTGCGTTTGAACCCACCACCTCCAGCATATGGGGCCGGCGCCCTACTCCTTTGACATGACAAATCACATGACACTAATGAGCCACAGGTGCCACCACCATTAGAGTTTTTTTTAGATTTTCTACATTGGATCTCTGTATCAAGGTGGTCTTCCTGAGAATTGCACATCTGGACTATGCTCTTTTGGCTCTCTGAACTTTCTATAAGTTTATTATAGAATGATATAAAATAGTAACAAGTAGGAAAACATATAAGTCCAACAATAGAGGAGTAATTAAATACTCATGGTGCACCCATAGGATAGAATAGTATACAGCTACCAAAAGTCAACTTTAGGATTTGAGAAATAATCATGATATAATATTAACTAAATGAAACAAACATAAATAAGCACATAGAGTATAAATACATAATCGTAATCAATGGCAAATGAAGGGAATAATGTTAACTATTAGACATAATTATTTTTGTATAAATGGATAATAGGTAATTATTACTTTTCTTTATACTTCTCTGTAATTTTCAGTTTTCCTACAATGAAGGATTTCAATCAAATCAGAAAAGCCAACATTATTTTTAACTCATTTTTTGTTATTATTTCATTGATGTGGCTGCAAAAAAATAAGAAAAAGCCACATGGGGAGCATTTCTTAATCTCCTGCAAACTTCTTTTAAAAAGACATTGTTAAAAACAAAATAAATGGTGCCTCAGATTCTTTTAACCAAACATGTAAGTAATCTACCATATTTACTTTTTTACATTGACTGCCAGGAAGCCCAGAACTAAAATTTGATGCTCAAGATGCAATAACCATTTTGGCCCACTTTCTTGGTATGGTAACATCCATGCTTTTACATAGTTTCTGATGTTTCCTTTCATCTGTATTTTTAGTTGTCTTGCTTGTCCAAATCCTCCTGGAATATATAAACAAGTATTTGCTGAAGTGATTTGATGTTACACCAGAGAAGCAGAGGTTCTGACAGACAGGTGCTCTGTTGGGATGTTTCATTTTTACAAACACATGGAATTGAGTGGGGCTTTGAAGATTCTACTGCTATTCTAATTACAGTAGAAAACTGATCTAGATATAGGAGGCTTTTTTATTGAGACAGGTGGTCCTCAATGACTAGATTAACCCATTCTTTGCTAAATCTTCATCTCCTTGCAGACAAAGGTCCATCCTGGCTGCCCACGATCACTAGCCACTGAGGCCATTGACTAACAGCAAACGTCAGCAAAGTCAGCCCAAATCCATTCACCACTTTCATCCTGCTTTCAAGTCTACTGACAATGTGACACAGCCCGCAAATAATTAGGCAGTGCACATAATCCCCAAAGACAGCCAACCTGAATAAACTAGGTCCCAAACACTCTAAAACTAGCCAGGAATACTCTTCGGATCAGTTTTTTGCTGCAAATTAACCAAACTTGATTCTACCTTCAAATTGGCTGAGGAAAAAAAGCACCTCTACTTTAAAGATGAGGCCACTTGAAAAAAATCAGGTAATTGCTAGACACTCTCCCAAAAGTGATACTTCATGGCAGGATATAACATTTGATTGTTAAATATAATTCTTCTTCTTCTTATTTTTTTTTTTTTTTTTTTTTTTTTGGTGATAACTTCACTGACTTGCCATGAGATTTCAAAAGTTAGAAAAAGAAATAAGCAGTCTTTTTTTTTTTTTTTTTTTTTGTGGAGACAGAGTCTCACTCTATCGCACTCGGTGGAGTGCTGTGGAGTCACAGCTCACAGCAACCTCCAGCTCTTGGGCTTAAGCGATTCTCTTGCCTCAGCCTCCCGAGTAGCCGTGACTACAGG